>OZ022490.1:12166069-12418576 GCA_963989405.1 Trypoxylon attenuatum | reverse complement strand
GTGCAAGAGGGAAAGGATGGTTTGGTGCTCGCGGAGGGGTCCCGGTGCGGGGATGGGAAAAGGGTGGCTTGCCACAATGCGTGCGTAACAACGCGACGAGCGTAGGAGCGTCTGTATGCATGCACACGTGCGTACACGTGTGTGAGGCTCTAAGTATTCCGTAAATAACGGAATACTTAAAGCCACGAAGAGGATTCCGACGGGACTCGAAAAGTTCATCGAGAAGTCTTTTGATCGCTGTCGCAGTATTGTCTGGTGTTGGTCGTAGGTGGATAGCTGGGAGCTCTTGGCCAACTACTTTGTCAGGTGTGTGTATTTCGCTTTACCTTCGCAAAAGCACTCGGAATGTGCCGCTCGACTTTGTCACTTGAATTTTTCGGAGGCGTCTCGCGTAGTCTGGCGACGATCGCGAACGATGCCATTGCAAATGGGCGCTCGCGAGATGAAGAGCAACAGTTTGCATTCTTTCCGGTGGAGCCAAGTCTGCCTTCTGCACGAAATGGAGATGCGGTGAAAATGGAATGCACTACTGACAAAAAAACATACCGAGAACTGTATTGCTTTTTGTGACGCGATTTCGCGCGAAATGTATTTCAGCGGTCGAAACTTCACGGTCTTCCATTTTTAGTTTTAGTTGCATTGCACCTTAATCGTACTCTGGAATTTTGGTGCTGAGCTCGTTTAAAGTGCAACATTCCGAAAGTGGTTTTGAATCCCAAATATGTTACCACGAATCTTTGGGTTGTAGAATAATGTGCAGGAAAGCAAAAAACGAAATGAAGAACGCAAATGCACTCTACATACAAATTTATTGCGCTTATTTCATCGATTACCGCTTTCACTGACAAGTTTCACCGATAAATGATACTCAACCGGTAACTACGAAATCTTTTCAGCTTGCGAAACTTCTGAAGAAACCACTGGCGCCGCCGAACATTTTCCAAGTTCCTTCTAATAGAGCGGAAGTGAAGTAGAGGATTAAGTCGCAAGTAGTCATCGCTGTCTGACACCGTCTAAAGCCGTCGTCGTATTCTTCTTTTGTTCCACGGCGAAGGCTTTCGAGCACGTGTGAATACGTTTCTTTTTCAACCACCCTCACCACCACTTTCCCTCTCTCGTTCTCTCACTTAACACTTCGCGTCCCCTTTATTCCCTTAAAATGTCAAGTCAGTTCTTATAATTCAGCCCAGTACCCGCGGCTTTAATACTGGCTCCCCGTGTCACGTGCAAAAGACATAAAGTGTGAATGCATGTCCACCGCGCTCGAGAAAATAAATTTACCAAGGGGGAAGCCGTAATTTCTTTGCCGTATCGCAGTATCCCACGCCGCCACGCTTCATTTAACATTTTAATCGCCGCGAAATCTTACGATTATCAGACACACTGTTGCTATTCTTATTCAGCGTTCCGAGCTTCGACCTTCACTTTCGTTTCAAGACGCACTTAGCAGCTTTTGCGAGCAATAATGAACTCTTACTTCGGTAAGATCTTTGACAAAGGTCAGTAAGAAGGGAAAAGAGACAGGGTCTGATCGGGAACGTCGCAAGGTCGCTCAGGGCGATGAAATTAGAGGGAACAAAAGTACTCGATTCCCATTTATAAAAGATAGCAGCGTGCGGACGCAAGGAAAGTGAGCAGAGGAGGATAGAGTGCGGAAAAGGAGAAAGCTACAGAAGAGCAAGCCATAGAGGGAGATTCGTCGGTATGCCGTGACTTTATCGGGTCGCGGAATAATTCATGAAAGAGGGCGGATAGTGCCAATTATAAAATAACGAACCCACCGTAGTGGTGTGTGGGTGTGGGTGGGAAGAGGGAGAAGGCCGGTAAAGAAGAGGAGTGCGCAGGCAGCCAGAGACAGCGGGAGGGAGACCACCCCTTTGTCGATCGCCACGGGACGAGTCAGTGGACCCTTCAAAGACCCCGACGACTAGCCGCTCTCTTATTGCCCTTCACGAGCCGTGCAGAAATGTTTTTTAATTCGCAATATCCAACGCAAAAAGTCCGTCCAGCCCCGCAGGAACTGGATACCCCTTTCAGGGAGACCGCCGACCACCAGGGTCCTGGCTGGCAATTTCAAATGTCACTTGCAGGAAGCGCCGATTTAGCTCCATAGCCTCCGTCGACACCGTTTCTCTCGCCTTCTCCCTGCGAAACCAGGAATTTTCCTGGCTTTAATTAAACTTTCATTCGCTTCGTTCCAGCTGTCCTGAGAACCGAGCTTCCAGGAGGTAACGGTGTAAGGGGATGAGCCATTTTGCTGTCGATTCGTAGCTCGTCTCATAACTTTTATGAGGACATCGGATCTCCGCTAAAGGTCGTATCATTCTCTCGAGTCTATGACATCTGTTATCGTTTCGCTAGGCTCCAGTTCCTTCGGTTATAGAGGCTTCATCTTCTTCGTGCCACTTTGCGCAGTAAATTTGAGAGCATAAATGAAATATTGCATAGGTACTCGATGGACCCGTTGAGAGATTGATTGGAATTAAAGCCCTGTAAAGTTATTGTCGGGCTTGTTAAATTAGTATCGACGCTCCAAAAATTATCAACAGATTTTTAGGGATCCGAGGAATTGGAAGAGCACGATAAAGTGGCCAAGGTTGAAGACAATTTATTCTTCGTTGGAGTTAGTGTAAATTTGAGTGAGAAATCGCTCGAGGCACGTTTTGTTCAGACCGAAGCAGTCTCCACCCCGATTTCAGATGTCAGTTGCAGCGAATCATTCCGGCCTTTATAACTGCCACTGCAAGGACTCTCTCATCCATACAAAATTTTTAGGCTTTAATTAAAATTCGTCGTGCGAGACGGTAAATTATGCGCTTCGTTTGCTTGCTACCGCATACCAACTGACAAATACGCACAGCATTGTACTCGTTGAGAGAACAGCGATTTCGATTCAGCAAAAATAAAATAGAATATTCTTTTAAGACTTTGTGTGTATTGCATTAAAATCTACAGTTCGATGACCATAATCAATACACGTAATTAGCAATCCTTGATCGATATTGCAATGGTGCTTCGGTGATTACGTTCCAAGTACGAATCATAAACAAACCGTTTACTGCGTCTCATTATCTTTATGGCAGAAATTTAACAACTTATAACTTGACTATCAGCTGCTTCAGAAGCTTTACGTACCGTGAAAAAGACTCGAGCTATTTTATGCGATGGCCCGGGAGTAATTTTCCTCGTACCCGTTGATCATCGTCGAGTAATTAATGGTCAGGATTTTCAGCCTCGCTGTTTCAGGGCCAGTAGCTTAAAGTTGGAGTGAAAGATCGCGCGAGTGGATAATTAAATCGCTTTATAACTATGTGCTTTACACCTTTTACGGCAGATTAACGACTCTGCCCCACGTGTTCACCCTTAAGCACAGAAGATCGTGCGCAATTGCGTTCAGCACCCCAAGTAAATCTTCAAGCGTACGTTCCGCAACCGCACCCATTCGTGCCCTTTTTATGCCTCAACACCAGCCACTCATCACACACATGCCTGCAGAGAGATTCCACATACCGCGCAAAATTCATCCTGAATCATATTTGCCAGTGCTCTTCGATTTTATCTTTCATCCCTCGAGAAGAATGCCGTAACTTCAATAATAGCCGAGCTTCGCTATTCGCACCATTTAATTTCCATTGTTTGCGCTCGTCCCTATTGGAATTCTTAGCGCTTGGAATCAATATTCAATGTTCCCCGGAGTACGTGTTTGCGGGAATGTCTCGCTATTCTTGAACCTCGTCAATTCGGCTGTCCTACCTGTTTTCCGCGAATAACACGAATTTCGCATTCCGCGGTTGATCCGCAGCCGGACGAGCCAACTGAAATGCCACCTGGTGAATATGAAATGTTAATTACTGTGATTCCCGCGGTTTCGAGTTCCGACTCGCGGCCATTCTATTTCCAGAACGCGTCCGCGCCAGACATGGTCGCGCGCGCGAGATGTAAAATCGAAATACTGGTTGCATGGATGCAGATTAAGTAGAAGTCGGAACTACGAATTTGAGAGTCAAATTAGTCAAAAACTCAGAGTTCAGCTCCCTGCTTGAGTTAAGGCTTTGATAAAACTCGTTCAATGGGATATATTACACGCAGGGCTATTTCACTCTCGCCATGGAAATCTTTCTTTGCATCCAACCCG
Organism: Trypoxylon attenuatum; assembly: GCA_963989405.1. Classification (NCBI taxonomy): domain Eukaryota; kingdom Metazoa; phylum Arthropoda; class Insecta; order Hymenoptera; family Crabronidae; genus Trypoxylon; species Trypoxylon attenuatum. The sequence continues at coordinate 12,414,441 of OZ022490.1, read as the reverse complement.
AGTGGGGTATCAGTGGCGGCATGACAATGACAATATTACGAGCCGTGGACCGATCTCAAAGGACGAAAAGCAACAATCGACGCTACGATGTCAAATAAATTCTCGCTACCGGCACAGCGGAACACTCCCCTCTGCAGCACAGTTGCGCCACCCTGACTGTTACCCTCTCCTTCTTCAGTATACTACGACAAAGAGCGTGTTTGCACCGACAAATTTACCCTCGGTTTTCCGTATTTTTCCGTCTGTCGAATTTACGATTCACGAATACCACTAATGAAACACTGCCTACTGGAATTCTGCTCGACAATCTCCTCGTCACTGGATTTTAACACTACAAACCAATCATCTACACAACATTTCAATTTCAACGATATTACCCAGAGCTACGCCTTAACTCTTCCATTGAAACTTTCGCGACCATTTCATCCGGGAAAGGTTTCCAAATTGCCGTCAAGAGCAGTCGTCGACCGTAGGATCAGTTCTAAATTAGCCTGAGATTTTCCAGGGTTGTCGTCTCTCACCAAAAACTGAGTTTCCGTTGGACCCTGTTACAGCGGAGGCAGACTAGCAAGGCGTAATCGAGTCTCTGGTAGTTGCGCGTGTGTTTGCTAGCTCATGTATACCGTCGAGAGAGCGAGGGTTAGAATGGAAGGCGGCGCTTGACTCAGAGGGAAAGGACCAGTCCCGTAAACTTGTGCTTTAAATCTAAATCGAGTGAGAGAGCCAACGTGAGGGGTGTCCGGAGAAGAAAGGGGAATCTCGCCATAGGAGGACCGAAAGTCCGCCTGGAAGCGTTTCGTGCGCTGAATATATCCGGGCAGCGTTTCTTCTTCGTTGATTGTAAATGCGCTTCCTTCGCCCGCGGGCTAGATAGACTGCGGGAAAATGGGAGAACGGGGTGGCGCGACACCAGCTCAATTAGTCGTTCCGTATTTAAATCCGGAGTGGCTCAGCCTGGCTGGGGCCGCCTTTTCTTGCCCACGAACGCCAACCGCCGCCACCACCAACGCAAACAATTGCCGACAGTACGAGGGCGAGTGCGATGCATGAAAGGGCACTCTCCTCGAGGTGTGCGTAAGGGAAGAAGACAATGTACCCAGTTTTTCTTGGTAATAAGATTTTCCGGCTGCTTTATGATTCATGAAAGGTTCCTTGCCTATGTGTGCAGAAGGTCGGTGTTCGGAGTAAGCGGGAGTAACTCGTGCTGTTGTCTAACAGGTGGCCGACTGCAATTAAGCCGTAAAAAGCAGGTGAAATTGTGGAACGAGTGGTAAGGTTGGTTGTAACTGTTGAATGTGCCAGATGCACGACTCTCTTGGATAATAGGCAATTTTATCATCAAAGGTATCGTGTTATTGATGTTCAATTTCTCAGAAGCAAGTTCTTCCATCGACTGCTCGCTGCAGTGGTTCCGTCGTCTTGTCAGTGTTACGCAGAGAGAGCAATTTCGCTAACAGCCCTCCTATCTAAGGGGAGAGAGCTTTCTTGATTCTGCTATTCTCTTTGCGCTAGTTTCCACGTTTCTCGCTCGGTCCAACCACACGGCTGAGTCTCCGAAAGTAGAACAGTACTCTGAAGGGCGCCTCTTCCCCGTGGTGAAGGACTCTTTTAACAATCCCTCCTCATCTATGCACCCTTTTCACTATTCCTTCGCTCTTCTTTCCATTGCTGCTCTCTTTATAGCCGTCTCTCTCTCCGCTGTTCTCTTCTACCTCCTCGCTCCCTCTTGTTCGGTCAGTCTGTCTTCGTCCATTCCCATAGCCACTTCTCTTTGTTCCGCTCTCTGCTCTCAGCTCGACGTACCGTGTATTATGCGCTAAGCTTACCCGTTCTGACCTTAGAACGCTGGCCTTCTTTGTCTAGCCTCCGGCAGAAGGGCCACGAGGGTATCTATAGTGGCGCAATGGGGGAGAAGCTCACCCCTTAAACCTGCTCCTAGGAGCTGGAGTACCCCGCTTTAAGCTCCAGCTTTGATGTCCAGGTCAGGATTTCCTTGGTCCTCGAAGCATTTCAGGCGATCTGCACCCTGCATTGGCTTGCGTGCTCGCGTGCGCCTCCAATTAGGCCCCTTTGCCTCTCTTTATTAAGTGCACCGTACTCCTTCCGCCCCCTCCGGAAAAATTACATCGCTCGTCTGCTTGCTTGCGGCCAATGCATTCCGTGCTTGATCGTTATTCCTGCGTTTTACGGAACGGTGCGTCAGTTACCCTGCCACATCGCGCTTCGACCGAAGTAACCTGTGGGTGCGAGCTTCTACTTTTCTGAGTTACTCCTTTGTATCGGTGCAGCGGTCATTGACGTTTAATACGGGCGAAGAGTAAACTGTTCTCCGGTTTCTCTTGCCAGTTGACACAGCAGTGTGCTTAGTGAACCGTATTGAGCAGCAAAGCCCAAAATTTAGTGTTATTCTACGGTCTTTGTCAAAGGCCTGAAAGATGAAACTTAAGTTTTGAAATGGTTTTCTATCTCTTGAAATAGGATACTGTTACGGTTTTACGACACCATTGTACTGCAGTGAAAGAATAAATTATTTTTTAATAAGCGAGCAATCACACTAAAGGCACTCGAAACTAATCGTATGCATTGTACGATCTTTAAAGTGTATACTGCGTTGTTCACTTTCTTCGTGATTATTATGCTCCTTTATATGCCACTGGGAGAATATAATCCATGATATCTGCAGAGCCTTACGTGCAAAATCCATTTGGCGTAAATAATTACTCTAAGACTCACTCTCAGCCGTCAGGTGCGATTAGCTCGACATTTGTCTGGGCGCGTTATCGGCGTGAGATATGCCTCGCGGTCCCCACACGCAATCCCCGCAATCCGAGTCTCACTCGGCTTGAAATATTAAAATGAGTCGAGTTGCGGTCCCGTTGACCTTTCTATCTTTCGCGAAATCAAAGTGCACCCGCGCCAGTGAGATCTTTTTTCGCGTTCTACGGAAACCCCTCTTACTCCCTTGAGGCTGTTAACTCGCTTATCACGTACGACGTACCTACGTGTCGCAACTTTCCTTTCTGCGTTCGCTACCGCCCAGCTAGCACGTAAATTTGAACTTTTTGCAATGAGATATACGTACTCTCTGACACGGAGAAAGGGCAGAAAGAAAGTTTACTGGAAGTACATACTAGTAAACAGAGAATTACGCGGAGTACCGCGACACCGATTTACCGGTGAAAAAAAGTTCCAACTTTGAGCGAGTAAAAAGACGAACTTCCCGTATCGAAAAAAAGCAAAAAAGAAATTTAATTGAGCCAAATAGCCAATACGGATCCAATTCGATCTCTTTCGAATTTTCTAACGGTGCGCTGCCCTTTTTCCCTCTTTCGCTCTCTATCTCTTTCCATTTATGTACTATTGGATTTCTAATTAAGATTGCATCAAACGTTTATACCAAGAGACCAATTGCGAATTCATTCATATTCGAATGAAATAAATTCATGGAATCGTCGGCAGCGTATTTTAAAACCGACTGCCTGCCCTCGTGGTACGCCGTTTAACTTTGTTCCGGGCGGGTATGTATTCATGAATGCGAGAAATCGAGCAGAGTTGAAAAATGATCCCACTCGGTCGGCCAATACTTCCCGAGCTCTTTTCCATTTGCGCTCTCTAGGGCAATCGCTGATCGAAATTCATAGGAAATTACTGGTAAGGAGACCGAGTAAAATTTTCCAGATACCAGGAGGAAATGTTGAAATGTCACACTTAATCACTTTGTCCCTCTATCAGAGAACTTGATCCAGAGTATCGCGATATAATTTTTCCGGAGAAAGTGGAAAGCCAGGCAATATTTCTTTCCTTGTCGAATCATCGCGAAAGCTCCGTGTGTCTCTCGACGCAGAGGGGCTTGCCAGGATTCTATCGTGTTACCCCTCTATGAACAGGTCTGAAAACTTGATCGCAGCTTTCGCCATGCCACGACTGGGGTGACGAGTGATTCTTTGTAGCTGTGGTCTCATCCCCGTGGTTATGCCGCAAAATGCGGGACTTTTCCCATTAAAGGTTCCCTTTCCTTTTTTCTCAGTACTCCCTTGAAACGGCTCTGTTTTCCTGTCTCTCTCTTTTGCGCGTGTATTCGTACCTATCGTGCTGTGCTTTGCTCGTCGAAAATATCGCGCTGCCTCATCCATCGGCTTTGGCATCCTGTCGCGATCGACGATCCTCTCCAAAAGCCTATCGAGTCACCTCGAGAATGCCATAGGGCGTCGTTACGGACTCTTGATCGAGATTGCGGGAAATAAAGACCTTGCCAAGCCGTTCAAGTGTTTTTCACCTCGCACGCGTATTTCTCGTCCCGAAGTATGTATTGCAGCCAGGGGAAGCTTTGGCAGATAGGTAGACACCTTGCATGGTCTATATCGATTTCACATACGCTGCTCAAATTGAAATCTCCTTTCCAGGTTTCGTAATACATTGACATTATCCTCTTGGTAGTAAAAGTATTTTTCAATTTATAATAGTATTTATCTCCCTGATCCGTTTGAAATTTTTAACCATTTTCTACCATACTTTAAAAATAAACTCTAGTTTAATTGAATCCTCATACCTGAAGATAAAAATTACAGTTTACTTTGGCATCGTACTTCAAACTTCTTACTCGATTTTTAATCCAATCCTCATAATCCTATGCAAACAATAAAATTGATATTTGAAGAAATCTCGGTAGTTCATACACCTCACTAGAGAATGAATCTAACATTAGGATGATAGTACCCAAGATAGCATCTAAAATATAGCATCAATTCCAATTTCTATCGCAACCCCGGTAACTTCACATCTGGTACCTTTCAATCTAGAGCTACACGTGTTTGGACAGTGGGTCGCGTGTAAGCATGCTTACGCGTGTGTGTCAGTGTGTGGGAAGGGGGGTATTACGTGTCGTTAGGTAGCGAGTAACTTGATCGCGATTCCAGCGCGCATCACGTAGTAGACTGGTTTTGCCGCACCTATCCGTCTGTCACGTCTAACTGCGTGATCTACCTAAATGCACATTCTCGACGACAGATATATATCCGATGAGCGAGCCACAGAACACGAAGCGGGGATTTGGGGTCGATCCAGGAAGGATTTTGAGTACACCGAAAATGGAATAGGGAGAAACAAATACAGTGGACGTGCTTGTGGGTAAGAGCAGCCGAATACGAAAATCAAGATTGAGCCATACCCCCCCTCGCAAATATGTCCTTATTCCTTCCTTTACATTACCAACGGTGTACACATTGCGAAACTCAAATCTGAAATACGACGAATCGAGTTTCGACCCGTTCTTCGGATTATCGTGCAATTTCCCGGATGATATCGGTACGGTGGTATGATAGTTTTTTTGCTCTTGCGAATGCTGTTTCTCGTGAAACATTGATGGTCTTATCTATTTCTGGAAACTGGGGGCTTGAAACAGAATTGGAAGAAAGCCGATTCGGTAAAGGGGGGTTTTCATTGTCTGGTGGAAAATGGGAATACATGTACTCAATTTCAGATTTTACAATAAAAACAATAGCAGAATGGTTTTAACTTCGTATAAACCTAAATACAATAGACTTATTATATTGCCCTACTATTCCCGTATTAAAGGTTTGTTCGCTTCTTTAATTTCTGTAATAACATGCTAATAAAAATAACAGCATATTTACCATATACAATTTCAAATATATTAACACATGGTAGATATTTTTGTTGCATCGAGATATAGATAGGTAGGAACATATTTTCTATTTTCTGCGGCACGAGTTACAATGTAGTTTCTTCAACTGCATCGGTATTCTACTTTCATCTAATATCATGCAGAACTTCGTGAAATACTTGCCGAGCAGATGTTTCGTTCGGAATTTGAAGGGCGAACAGATGTATCTTTTCCAGTAGATGGAAGTCTGAAATTCAGATCCCGATACCATTCGAGACAGCAGGAGAAATTCAGAGAAAAGGACTAGAGATAAAGGTGCCAGGAAGCGGAAGTAGAAAAGCCGTTATACACAGACGTATGCGTAAGAAAGCAGCTTTAGTACATATATCGCTTGTAAGATTGATACTTCGCGTAAACGTTTAAAACTCTTTTTCGATAGTTAGTTATTATTGTTGATGCAAAGTTAATGTGATAAATTCAAGATATTTTGCCTGCATCTAATGATTTCATATGATTTCGAAACATATTATATGTCGATGCTTAATAAAGATTTCTATAACGTCGCAAACTGTCCCCTTAGAATTTGTATAATTTCAATTGATTATCTCCGAATAATTGTTACAATACAACAGAGGAATTTGCAGTACTGTTATGCCAAAAAATGCTTCTTAGTAGCCATGAAATTCTCGTTCCAGCTTGAGGTTTTTCGCCAGTTTTTACCCGTATTTCAAACAAGTGGAAAGTATCTTTCACTCGTTATAAGGTCTAAAACAGGATCCCTTGTACCGCCTCAGGCTAGGAAGCAGTCAAAAGAGAAGAATGTAGACGGATAAGAGGCTCAAGGAGCGGAAGAAGAAAAGTGTAGAATGCGAAAGACTCGTTAGATTGAGTTTCAAGTTGCACGCCAAGAAAACTGTATCCCTAGCTTCATCTTACCGTGAAAATCTCCGTGAAACAGTGAAACGCTTGATTTACCTGAAAAAGAGATTGAACAGCCATTAGACTTGTTCCTTTAAACAACCAGACTTATATAAAATCTCGATCACAAATGTGATTAATTTCATGATTAATTTTTAACGCGACTATTTCATAATGAAGAAATTCGTATATGTCTTAGAGTTTAATAATTCCAGGATTTTTTGCTTATCTACCACTGGTTAAAAAGATCCTTGAACCCTCAGCGTCAAGTACCAACTGAAACATCCACCTCACGCGCCTCGGAAACTCCCTTTTTGAATTGCAAATTGTCAAACGATCCCAAAAATACCACTCCTTCTCGCATGCCGCACATTACTATTCTGCAGAACGCGCGTGTTTTTCGGAAAAATATCAAACCATCCCTGGAGTATCTTTTCCCCGTCTCCCTCGCGACGCCAGTAGTTTGTCAGTATCCTATACTATAGGATCTGGGAATGAAACCGAAGACACAATTGGTCCGTAGTGCGAGATGGAAAGCAAGCGTAGGCTACGAACCCACAGGACGAAAGAAGAAGCCCGTAGGAAAGATAGGAAGAGGCAGAGGAATAAAAAAGGCCCGGGTGCTGGAAGACCCGTTAGATTGAGTTTCAAGTTGTACGCCAACACAGCTCAGTCGAATGTTCGATCCTACGAAAGGAAAGTCTCAACTTGCCAGGAGCAACGGGTCAGGGGCGTAGCTACGATACCGTGAACACAGGGGTTAGAGTTGGATTGGTATGGGTGTGTGCCGCGAGTCAGTGCATTGTCCAGAAGGGTGGCCAATCGCAATACTGTCCGAAGCTCGTTCACGCGTACCCCATCGGGAATTCGACTTCCACCTCTTCCTTCCCTTTTTCTCGGTCTCTCTCTCTACCTTTCTCTCTTTCTCTCCCTCTCTGTCACCACTGTACAACGACCCCTACGAAATATGTCTCTCTTCCTTTAGCCCTCGGCTTTCGCCCTCCTCTACTGCTCGTTTCGTTGAAATCAATCCACTATGAAGGGATTCGAGACGCTGCGAGCGCTGGAACGCTCCCCGGAGCTTCTGTTTTCGCTTGATAAATGGATGATTGAGGAGGAGCGCGTAGCTCGCGACAACTCTGAAGCAGCCATGCAAATGGATTGTCTCGTAGATCCAGAACCAGAAACAGTTGTCGAGCTACTTCGAAGTTCGAACAGCTCGGGCAACTGTGATCCTGTTTCTGTTTGGTGCTCATCGCGCAGTCTTAATGGACTCTCCTTCTAGACTCCGTTTGGACGATTCCGCGGGGACACATCTTCTGTCCAAAGTATGGTTTACCACTAGTATCACTCCCACTAAGGGGGAATATCAGAATCGTCCCAGTATTATTTGGTGGCGCACTCTTAATCTTCTTTGTCCAAGTGGATCATTCGGTTCCTAGGGACGATACTTCGTATCTCATCCCTCCCCTCTTTCAAATATTAATTAATCCAGGGCAAACGGTGGTTTTCATTTAGAAAGCTCACTGTGAAACTGTGTTGTTGGCTGTTTGCGAAGCTTTTAGCGATGAATCCAATATCGAAATATTTATTTAGGACGAGCATTAAAAAGTGTTGCCGTTGGTGGTACTTTACGAACCTCCCCCCTCCATCGTGTCCTCTTCTACCAATCCATGGTATTCCTGCAGTGGCCAGGTCATTGTTGCCTCGATCGAATATTCCATACGGTCCAATATAGCAGAGGCTGTATACCACCGAATTTAATGCGCCTATATGCGCCACCGATGCAGAAAGCCCATACAATAAGGAGGGGAGGCAATATACGGGTCACGCGACGCTGTTTATTCTTCCCAGCTAATCTCCTGGGCCGGCTTCCGGGAGCCGACATCAAAAATTTCGCCGATACCTCTACCCTACTCATTTTTTCCGCCACTTGTGCGTGGCAGTCTCGCGAAAAGACGCTCTGTTTGCGCTGCAATTTAGTCGGAGGGGGAAACCCTCGTTGGCTTAATGGGCCTCTGACGTGGGCGCCCTGGGACAATGGGACTGCGTGATTTGTCAGTCACTCGGTTTCGCCTGTCAACTGTTTTCGTTTTATTATTTCTGGACGTTTTCGGTATTTGTAATACTTGGCATAATTGCAGAAATTCGTATACTTGAGTATCTTCAATTATTCACTCATTTCTCTGTAAAATTCTTAATAACGGCTAAAATGATCCAACGTTGGTTAGAATAAAAAAAACAGCACGACATCGTGCAAAGCTCGACATTCTTCCCTAAAAAGCTTGGTGTTATGGGTTGCTGGTGAGAGCAACTCTTAAGTACGACATCCTACTGGCAGAACTTTAATAAAAAAATTGTGATCACTAGCGTGTAGACCAGGGCTTAAGTGAACCGATCGATTAATTGGTTAGCTCCATTTACGTTGGTTCGATCGGCGACAGTATCAACGGAGGGTCTAGATAGTAGCCGCTATGCAAAAGGAGAAAGTGGGCCCTTTGAAAATTGGCTGCTCGGCCAACCTTCTGAGAGAGAATAAAAGAAATAAAAGAAGAGTAACTGTGCACAAAGGTGCAGGGCTTCTACACGTGTTCGACAACGTTAAGTGAATGTCAAGGAAATGGATGGCGAGCTGGCGCACAGAAAACGCAAAATGAAAGACATCAGGTGAAAGGGAGGGAAAAGGCTGACGAGAAAGAGAGACAAAGTAGAACGCCCTAATATCAAGCTACGTAAGTGCAGACAGCCGTAGAGGACAGCTTAAAGTATGCAACAAAAAGGTCCGTGGTCCATCAAGATTCAGACCTCGACCGAAAATACCCCTGCTATTTTCTCGACACTCGTTTACTCTCATTCTTCTCTTCTTTTGTTCATGCAGATTAGACCTGCGAGCATCTGGTGCGTTTGTACTTACGTACATATACATATGTTGGACTCTACCTCAGTTGAAGAAATTCTAACAAGAAAAATGTACCTTACGAAGGGAGATAAAGATAATGTTTAAAATTCCGTGCGTTGATATTTGGATCAATTACCTTTGTAGCATTTTATTTTACCAAACGGGGAAATTTACTCGAATCCTCCGTTGAATATTAATTTCAAAACACCTAAACAGCAACGTTTTTTTAAAAAAAGTAAAAAGTGCAAAAAAAGCACAGTTTATTCCTTAAAATTTAAAAACTCGACACAGTTCAGTTTCGTCGTTCGAAGGCATTTCGCTTACAAAGGATTCGAATTTTTGAATTTTAGGATTTTCTTCACGGGGCTCATCGATTTCTTAGTGCCCCAGGGGATGCGAGTTTCCCCCGGTTCGTTGCGCCGAGCATAAAATCCTATGCCAAATCGCCCTGTCTAGTGTGTCAGCAGAAAAGCTTCGATTGCACTAGAAAATTGCAAGCTACGTAAACGATGATATCGTGAACGATGTCAGTCATGCCTTGACAAAACAATCCGTGTGTTTCAATTCTATTCTGTTAGTATTGCTCAATCAAACGCTTTTATTTCTCATTGCTCTTTCAGGTAACAATCCTGCATTGTATACACGCGGAGAATGTTTTGAAGACTATACTAAATGTTAACGCATAGTTAGACAAACTTGTAGGATAAAAAAATATAAAGTTAGAAGTTAATAATAAAATTATTGGAATATATCGTGTATGATTACTTGTTAGAGTAACGATCGAATTTTCTCATGGTAATCCGTTGAATTAGGTCTCTCGGACAGTTATACGCGCTTGCCCTGTTACAGTTGATCGGCTTTTTACCATTCGAAGCGTCATGTTTCTCGATTATAGACACACGGTGTACTCGGTCCCACGTGTCTCGAACGGACAACGAGCGCCGTTCATGTGCGGCACCGACAAGATCTCCGATGTTCCGGCTCTCTCCCTCGGCCTCTTTATGCACGGCTCGCTACAACGTAATGACAATGCACGAGAGCCACGAGTGTCGTTTGTTACTCGAAATGCTCGTTACGACGTCTGCGAGAAGCACTTTTCTCTCTTTCTCCCTCTGTTGCTCATGCTGCGCAAAATGCAGCTCTTCTCGCATTGAGAGAAACACAGGGTATTGCTCTGTGAGTCGAAGGAACAACCGGGAACTCGGCTCAACAGTGATCGATCTTCTCGTCCTGGCTTCCTATGGATCTCTTTTCTGATGTGTTTCACGGTTTCGGCGGCTACGCCGACCCTTTCCATTTTATGGAAATTTATCCACTGTTTCAACTTGCTAATCGATGCATTTAATAATGCTCGGAACAGATGTTCCTTCCATGGGGAACGAAGGATAGGGAAGATTGAATCGCAAGATCTGTATCGATTCGAAGCCACAACTGCATTGGTTAAAACCAGACAATATTTCAGACAAGCTTGTATTATCCGGTGTTCCTCTTATCGATGAATTAATTCAACGATAGTCAATGTTAATGTTAATGTTAATTATTAGTATATTTTCTTTTCATTGTATCTGCATCTCGATAAAAAAGGTATCGTGTTCTTCATTTCAAAATGATCAAAAACAATTTAAAAGAATTACTAAACTTAGAGGTAGAATTTCCAGAAGGCACAGTACAATTAGAATCGCGGAGGACCGTCTAGCAACAGAAGTCAAATTCAGTTATACATAGTGCACATATGCCGTGGAAGGTCACAAATTCATCGTGGTTCCCCCTTAACAATCGTTTCGCAGTTCGGAGAGACAAGCGCGCGCGACGTGCCCAATTTCTGCGAGCCCCTCATCGAGATGTAGCAGTCGAAATAGGGCGATGCACGTGACACTTTGGGGGTCAGGCGCACTTGAGTGTCACCCACGACCAGAATTTGGAGGAAGGTACATGCGCTCCATGGGGCAAGAACCCCCTGTCGCGATGTCGTCAACGGGCCCGTATCCATCGAAGGGCACATACAAGTGTCAGCCCCATTCGCCTCTGCGAATTGACTTCGCTCATAACTCTAGTCCACTTTTCCACTGGCTTTTCTCCTAGTTTCAGAACCCCCCTGCTTTCATCGATCAAGAAGCGACTCAAATTCAATTTGCAACCACGGTCAGAGATAATTCGATTTCGTGAGTTAACGAGCCTGGTGTCCCTGTTAATGAATCGTGCGTTCGGGATTAAGGACGTCTCTGTCCACACGTATAATATTGGGGTGTAAACTCAGTAGTGTAGGAATTCAAGAAAATATGGATTTAACTTTTAGTTCTTACATTAGAGATATTTATAAAAAATTAGAAATACAACAGACCCTTTATAAATGAGATTGCTGAATTCAAATGAAAAGATCTTCCTACAGTACTTACAATTATACAGTGTAACGAAGGGAAACTTGCCAATCGCTATGATACTCTCATCTTTTTTCCATTACGTGATTAATCTGTTTAGCTAGTGGCAAGATTCCTCAATCTAGATCTGTAGTACTTCAAATTTCCTGCGATAGTATCGCAAGTTAGCTTTAGTTAAACGGTCTGTTTGTCGTTTCTCAGGTCTTCCAAAGCAAACTGCGGCAACCCAAGAAGACAGCATGACTCGGAAGACGATCAACCCAGCATAAACTTTGCAGAGGCAGTCTCTGACATCGCGTTTCCAAGCAAACGAGCTCCGTTATGATCGATGATTACGAGCTGCGCGCTTGTTTTCATCGTGAACGTGGGCGCAGCTCGATCGCTCATCGATAATGAATATCGGTGGAGGAGGAAAGGGGTGAAGGGTGCAGGGTGAATGGCGAAGGTCTCTTAAGGGAAAGAACGGCCGAGAAGCATAACATCTACTTTTTGCTTCTCGATTAAATCCCTTTCCTGATTTATCGTATGAAATCCGATATCGCTCGCAAGTGCTAATTCTTCCCACGGGTGTTTTAATTCGCGGAATCGATACCAACGTGGTTTTCAACTATTCTTCGATCGCTCGATAGACTCGTTATCGATTTGTAGCCAGTGACGAATGTTTGATCAATGAAGATGATAACAGTCTTCGATTAATGTAGATGATAGATTAAATGTAACTCGTATTATATTGTAGGTAATTGTATTAGGATTTGCATTATGCAACGTGTATGCTTTTTATGGCAAACCATTATTAAAAGGGGGCAATTTCTAATGGATAACGTATTTGAGAGATTTATGATCATATTAATATTGATATAATATGCGTATGTATTATAGATAATTCATCGAAACGTGATGAAGTGTTCAATATTGAAACATACTGATTTATAGATAATGCAATAACCAAATTTTAGCAGCACTGTAATGCAATTGCGGCATCCTACGGATAATTTTAATATGCATCGTAATATATAACTAGCCCAGTATTGTAATATAATTACAATGTTCAATATTGGCAAATTAATGAATTTTGGATCTCAAATTCAGATTATAGGAAAGCTGATTAATTTTCGTAAGTTTTGAGAATACATTATTTTACGTTCGTTTATTGTAATTTTGAAAATAATGATTCGCCCGGCTAACAAATCCAATGTAGCTTTTTTGACAACGCACGTTAACGATATCATTATCTCTGATCGCCATTAAATATCAGATTCAGTCGCAACGATTCCACAACAATTAAAAATATCGACAGTTTTCACTGGGTTCACGTCACTTCTGTACTCATCGATTAACCTAGTCGTTGATATTAATCAATTTATCTTCAGCCAAACATTCATGTTCCAAGAGATGAGCTTTAATCGAGAATACTTTTTTGTTCACGCTGTAAAAAGCTGTCAGCGCGTTATTCGAGATAATAATTGATACGAACTCGTCGTTCGAACGATGGTCCACGATCACGTTTTTTCTTTTTTTTGTCTGTTTTATTCGTAGCCGTGACGCGTCCGTCACCTTTCAGTTATATTGAATCAATACGTCGATCCCAGTTTTTCATTGTCAGCGCCCTTTGTGCGTTTATGTATATTTATATCTGAGAGAGCTTTCATTACATCCATTTAGCCGATGCAAAGTACGCATCCATTCGTCACGCTGCTGTTAAGTAATCCTGACAGTCGCCCATTCAGAGTTTAGTTGCTGCTACGCGGCACTCACAGTCATAAATTCATTATATCCTACGCTCATAATCTACCGGTCGTTTCATATAGTAGATTCAATTTATTAGCCGACTTTTCTATAAATTGCTATCTTGGGAACAGGGTTTTACGTGAGGCCAATCTAAAACCCGTAACTCACACAACGTCCAGTCAGGCCAATGTTTGACCTTCTCATGGGAGAAGTTGATGGGACATATGCTGGTAGCATGGACATTAGTCAAGGTAGACAATTAAAATGACGTTGACGTTGCCTTTATCATTAGAACGACTAAATCTTGACGTAAAAAAAGATCATTTGGAATATGCTGATTATTTATCGGTATTATTATATGTATACAATAATTTCTATATGTATACAGACTTACATTTCTCTGTTTTCCTCTCACTACAAGTATTCTACGATTGATATAGAGAAAAGCCATTATTCATTTCACAGGCATAATGATCAAAGATTTATAGTTGACTACAATTTAAAGGATTGTGATCTCCGATTCGCAACTCCATTGAGGGCAATCAAAGGGCAATAACGACGACGACTGCGCGCTACGCGAAATCATTTTAACGTCGCGTACTCACTTGTACTCGTAAAATACGGCATCCGGTTCAGTACATGTAGAATATAAAATATGTATAAAATACAACTTCACGGCTCCCATTGCGAAGCCTGCATTATCAGTTTCACCATATGACCCGTGAACTCCACGTTTCTTCAAAATGCTTCATAAAATTCTAACAAAAATTCTAATACCACATTGTGCTTCGACAACTGATTCGATAAAATCAATATGCAATTAAATCTTCCTTGTTTTGAATAAAGAGTACACTGATTACGTTTGACATTGAATAAGAAAAATCTGTGAGATACGAGTGTCTATTCAAACTCATACTCATCGCAGGATAATACCAGTTAATAATAAGATTGACAATCAATGAAATTGAACTCTGGCGGAGGGAAGTTCATAATTACCACCGTTTGTCCGCGTTACGTCACGCTGAAGACGAAAGGTATTGGGGATTCCTCGCAATGACGATTCATTTCTACCAAAAGCTAATTAACGATATCAGACAGTGCGGAGTGGTGTCTCTTGAGGACGCCAGCCGCACCCAGCTCACCCTGAGACTAAGACAAACCATCCAAGTTCGAAAACGGTGTACGTAGACGTACACATATACACATCCCAATAGTGGAAAGGTCGAAGCCAGTATCAGGCTCGGGGAATACAATGGTTGACACTATGAACTGGCGACAGTTTGATTTTATTGCGGTCTCAGTTCGGTTGGATGCTCTCTCTCACTGCGTTCGTGGCCGTCTTCCACAGGTAGCAATCGGGTCGACGACTCCGACAACTCCGAGGACTCTCACGACTGCTCGAGTTTCGTGCCACGTCAGGATTGCGGATCGAATTCATTCGGACCCCCCTTGGTCCCCGACAATTGAATCTTACGAGCAGGAGACTTCCATAATTTCGGAGATGCTCCTTGAGAAAGTTTCATCCTGCCGCGCTTGCGTTCGCTACTATGATGAAGAGAGGCAATCAAGAAAGTTCAGGGCTAGATTTTTCCAGTTACGAGAAGAGCTACCTTGGATAAATGTTGAACGAGCTCGAGAAGTAGTAACCTGGTCGTGGAACGACTTTAAGAGTGCTCGCGACAATCCAAGATGCATTTATTATTTACTTCAAAGACCAACTTTCTCACGCAAACTGTCCAATATGAGAGAAACGACGAGGGTGCTTTCGCAGAGCTTGAATCTTCTCTGAGTGCCGTGGCAATGAGGGGCGAGTGCGCCATCAAAAAGCCATTAAGATGTTCTTTCGATTCTACCAACCGATTTATTTCTCCTGATAGAGTCGAAGAAAAGAAATCACTGCAATATAAACTAATATTCTTGTTGACATCGCGGTTCTTGTCTTGACTCGTTTGAAGTTTGTCGACAGGACTAAAGGAAAAGAAAGGTAATTACGTTACCAGTGGAAGGGCGAAACAAGTCGATTTTGCGTACCGCGAAATAGGTGATACACACTTTCTGAAACTCCGCCGCTTGTGTTTTCCACGGGGAAAAAGATCAAAGGCGCAGTCGTTTCGCGTGGTACCGTAGACACAGACGTAGTAACATAGACCTCAGAGCCGCGATATGTTCAACATCTGATTTAAAGTAACGACACGAGCAAGCTGGAGTGAGTATTGATCTGGCAGTGTTAGAGAGAGAAAGAGAAAGAACGAGCGCGAGTAAAAGAAAGCTCGAAAGGCAATGGTTACAGCAGACACAGGATTTTTAAAGAAAGCCACAAACATACATCATATATCTGATACGCAAGAGCTCTGATGTAAGTAGACCGCGAGACTTTAAATACCTAGTCGGTGACCAGAGATAAAACTCAAAGCACTCGACTCCTCGCCGAGAGTCAAAGGGTAACACCGCAGGGGTCGTACCGTTCCAGATCGCGAAAAGCCATATTAAGGTGAGGAGCATTTCCCACATAGCAGTGGTACGTCGACAACTCGCCCGCGAGCATTCCGGAGTAAGTACAAAAGCAAGCAACGGAATAAAAACTAATATTCCCTTTAACGTGGCCATTGTTTTCGCCTTTTGTTAGCAGCAGCAGCTAAGGTTCTTGTATTGCAGGGGAGTCACAGATCCTAGATAGAGGCGACCACGGGTGCGCGGGTCCGCGAAACAAATGTCCTTAGCCCAGAGCAGTCCATATCTGGCCTCACTTTCTGGGCCCAGCGTCGTGGCCA
This sequence comes from Trypoxylon attenuatum, assembly GCA_963989405.1. Taxonomy (NCBI): domain Eukaryota; kingdom Metazoa; phylum Arthropoda; class Insecta; order Hymenoptera; family Crabronidae; genus Trypoxylon; species Trypoxylon attenuatum. The sequence goes on along the minus strand of OZ022490.1, from coordinate 12,398,124 downwards.
GCGAGGACATCGCACCACTGTTTTACATAGAACGGGCTCCGTGTTCTCTGGTCTCTTGAAACTTTTTGATAAATACGCCAAGATGCACGCGAGTCGCGACGTAAATGGCAGCATTGCGAGGCCCCAGGAGCTTTTGTTCCCCGAGGACAAGCTGGATGCACCGTGGGATTCATCATGCCACCAAAGTTCCCAGTTTGTTATTAATTTCCGTGGAGCTCCTCTCGACTCGGCGCTTCGCATCTCCTTTGGTGGATGGTTCTACTTGGCCGAGACCGTCCGACTATACTTGCTAGCTCGCTCTCTATCTTTCTCTATCTTTCACTATCTTTCTCTCTGTCCCTCCCTCGTTAGGGATTAATCAATCTGGTCTTTGAGCTAATTCGACCGCTTTTGGGAAAAAGCAACGACGGGTGTGCTAGCAGACTCTCCTCGTTCTCTTGGCCCTTTGCTTAAAGCGCAGCGAAACGTGAAATTGCTCGCGGGCTTGATTGGATTAGAAAGATAAGGAGGAAGAAGTTGTCGCTGGATTATTATTGCCATTGTGTTGGCCACGCGAACGTTAGGAAATGACGGCGATGCTCAAGTCTCCTGGTGCTTTTGTTGGGAAGCCTACAAAGAACGTGTACGCGCTCTACGATACCATTCGCCTTGGGTCTTTTCATAATTTCCGTTGCTGAGCAAAAGACGCCGTGCATTCTTGACGGTAGACAATACCTTTGGCATTGTCATAATACTGACTTGCAATATATTAATACTTGCGGTGCCCAAAACATTCATGAAACGGTAGATAAATACTGAAGAGACAGAGTTGGTAACAGAATTGAATGTAGAACATTCGGCAAAGTATACAGTATTAATTACTGTACTTTTAATTATCTGTGTCATTATTATACTCGAGTATGTATAGCGATATTTGAAGATCATTATAAATACTATTATTAAACAGTATAATAGTATTTAAAGCAAATGATAGTAACTTATAAAGTTTCATTTAAAGAATAATAAAGAAAATGAATAACACTCGAAGTACATTTATCAGTTTATCAAAGGTGCTCTATACTATAAGTCCGACACTGACTGCCACTCGCAAGACCTTCGCGGTATGTTCCCTTTAAGTTAAAATATGTTCCGTACTTAGAGATTTAACCAACCAACGAATATTCCCTTGACGTCAAAGTAAGTGGTGTGAGTTGGCATGAGTGCTTAGTTAATTAATTTCCCCTTTGCTATTCGGCTGTGCTTATGACATCGCCGCCGACCTCAATTACTGAGCATTCAATTTCGAAGCAGATGGTAACCTTCCATACGTAAGGGGTGAATTGATTCAAGTTGATATAATTAATTGATTCTTGGATTCTTGCGTCCTTAATTGCAATCGCTCGATTGGCTATGTACTACGGAATAGATAGTTAGATCTGATTCCTAGTTTCAAATTATATTGGATCATTTCATCTTCCATCTATTCGAATTGATATTATATATGGTAAGAATAATTTACCTTAGCTTGTTCGATATGCATCTATTCGCTGTTTAATATAAACAAAACATTTCTACTATTATTCATTATCAATTGATTATAAGTATCATACGTTATTATTTATCATAATTTTATCAGTACTGTATTATCAATGAAGAAACTGCAAGACCTCGTAATTCAGTACAGGACGAATTGAGCAACAGGTAACGAAATGTTTGCATACAGACATCCCAGATCTGATGCGTTACGGTTGCGAATTTTAGTCCCAACGCTGAATCTATCCCAATGGATTGAATTTAGGAATAAGTCACGCACCGACAGAATAGATAAAGTGCGTTTAACGAACTAAAAAGTTTTCTTTCTTCTCAGTTTTCTGTCTTACTTTTGTTAGAGCATCTACACACGATAGCACGTCCGCGCATGAGACTAGCAATCCTTCCAAAGGAAAAACAATTTCTCCCCACGGGAGCGTTTCCTCGGCGCTCTTAGAAAATCAAATCCGACGTGTCCGCTGGTAATAGCGGCAGATCGCTGAAGAGAAACTGCGGGAGCTCCGGACTCTGGTGAAAAAAGAGGTGGCTTCTGTGAATCAAACGGATGGCCGAGGGAATCGAGCCACGGATAAATGGCACTCGGGCCGAGATCTTTCCGCGCTTTTGGCCTTTCCACGCGCAAACGCCGAAAGCCGCCACCGTCGCCATCACCGCGAAACTTATCGGTTTCCGATGTCCTCGCTCGCCGGCAATTGGAAAACTTTTCTCGTAATCCGTCAGATAAATCACGCGTCTCTTATGCGGTCCTTTCTCGCTTGCCTCGTCCTCTTTTACTGTTCGACTATAAGAGAGAGAAACCAACCCCTACCATCAGGAGAACTCCTCCCCGTTGCATCGTCTCTGCCTTTCTCCTCGATCGCAGAACACTATTCGAATATTCTACGCGGTTCTGATCGTTCAGACGTGGACAGGGAGACCACTTTTCCTCCGTTTTCAGCGTCTCGCGCGCATTGACGAGCCAGCCACCAGCAACTTTCATCCCCTTCTTCTTCTTCTTCGCTTTTCCTCCCACCAGCGAGATCGTGGAATTTACATCTGTTTTCCGCGGCGTCACGAAAAGGATGCTAGGATTATCCTGCTCGCAGTGGAGAACGCAGAAAGAGCTCGTTTTGACGTTTCCCATGCGGATCCGATAGGGAATCGTGAATGACAAGAGAGCGACAGAATGGAAAAAGCAGGATCGATCGACCGACCGAATAGCTAATTCGCAGAGAGGTACTTCGATTCTATAATTTCCACTTGATTACTAGACCGCTTTTCCTTGCGTTTTTATATTATAATTACTTCGATTTTTTTTAAACATAATTGTGCTAATACGACGTATTAATTAATAAGCATTGAACGAATAAACTGAATAGTAGAATATTTCAATGAACCAAGATTTGGCACTGTCCAGTTCAGAAATGACTAAAGCCACTAAACATCGCAATGCAAGTTTACCACCAACTGTTTCTCCCTTTCTCGAGGCAAGTAAACTAAAAGCAAATCAAAGACATTGCCACGATAACGGAACCCTCGCCACGATCCCTTTATCGAAGTGTTTCAGGTGCTGGCCGGTACCCACAGACTGACCCGCAACAATCAAAGCCGATCGAGGTCTCTGAAAAGTTCCCTCCACTCTCTTGGCCGGCGAAAGGGCTCTCCGGCACTTTGTAGTATCCACGGCGCTCATCGAGCGGAGCAGGATTTACGAGAGCCACTCACGGCACCGTGGCTCATTCACGGTGGGCTTGCGGCTTCAAAGAGTTAATACTCCGAGCCAATGGCACGCTACGCTCGCGTCGGTTCCCCTGGATGCTGGCGAAGCGAGAACCATACGATAGACGCTATATACATATACCTATGTACATATACGGAAACCGGTGCTGGCGCCAAATACCAGAGAAACACACTAGAGACAGAGACAGACGAAGAGATAGGGAGGAAGGGGGGAGGATTCTAGGAGAGAAGTTTCGGCATCGCGACGTAAACGGCGGGCTTCTGAATGGCCATGGCCCTGGCAGGCCTTCGCGGGAGCACACTCGTCGAGTGCACCCGTTAAGAGTTTATGCGCGACTTTCAAAGCGCGCATGCAATTACCAGGGCGAAATACCGGACTGTCTGGCATACGTAAAGGCCGCGTGGAAACTTGGATGAGGCGGCGGGAGGAGGACAAAGTGACTCGTTTAAAGTTACGGCTAGCAGTCACGTGCCTGGCGTGTCTCAGGGTGCGACTCACGAAACCTACCACCCCAACCATTCGCGTAGTCTCGCGTGCTTGCGCCTCATTTATATCGGGTCCAGAGTGAACCCCGACAAAATTCGCAGCCGTTCACGGAATAATGCGATCGAGCTTTGTTATACCGAATGCTTCATAATATTCTGTGTATCTTGAGGTGATAGCAGTTTTGAATAAACGACTTCTTTATCGCGTTAATGGCGAGGCCTACTTTCGGTAATGGAAATGCTTTTAGCGGCCTTGCGAAAGGTGATAAGTGGCCGTACGTTGGCGAATAATTGGGAGACCAACACTGGATGTTTCTAAAATATTAAGTTCAAGTACACATTCTCCTGATATTTTACTAGAGAACTTTCAAATCTGTAAAATATAATTCTAAGTTTAATAGTATACGTTTAGTACTTAATCTTAGATATTTTCATCAGACATTAAATAAAAGCACTTTAACCCTATGCTCGTGACGTCCACGACCTTTACGGGAAAACAAAATCACCCGCGTCTTTACATCCGTCCATTTTCCATAGGAAATTTAAAACTTTCCACCATCCAATTTTATTTAGGAAGCTATAACTTGCGAGTTGGTGAGGTATTCGTGCGTGCTGCGTAAGGTAGAAATACGGAAAATTTAGGAGCTTCTACCGCGAGATTCAAAATAACGCGGGAAGGCCTAGAGTTCGTAGGGTGTCTGATAGGGTATAACCTGCCCAAAGTAAAATACAGTCTTGCGAAATGGAAAATACTAGCCGGTTACGCGAACCCTACAGCACCTCGTAACTTCCATTGATTATTATTTTCACGCGTTTGCTACGCGTTGCTCGACTATAGTACTCGGTGGATCGAGGAAGTAAAATAAGGAGACGCAGCACTGCTGTCGTTACGGATTCAACACATTTTATTTCCATTTGCGTGGTTTCGTCAAGACCCTATTTTTTACACTTTTACGTCCAACATACAAAGCACCCTTTTCCTCCGGAATAAATTCTAATTTATTATTACGCAGATTTGTATTTCAAATAGATTTCTACTGTTTCCTCTTGTTTACCACAAGCGTTGTACGTTGTTCCACTTTACTAATGATAGTCCGGAAGCATATTCACCACAACAGCGAGCTACACTCACTCTATTTACGAGAAGGGTTACGAATGATTCCTCAAACTACGTTTACCTCGAACTCGATCAATTCTAGGAAACATTTGCGCCGCTTATTCATTAGTAAACAGTCAATTTCCCAGGAATCATGAATATGCGAGTATCGGAGAGCATGTATCGCATTTCGCAGATCGGCCATTACATGCCTCTAATTATGTGATTCAATTACCACGTTCAATACGTTATCCGTCAAACGGCGAGTCGCGTACTGGCGCGGTTAAAATGCTTGTTAACGTCAATCCGCGGCTGCGGAAGCAACCGAGATACTCTCCTCTTCTGTTTCTCTTTCTCCTTCGCTCGTGTGGGAATATACGAAGGAAAAGTTTATACCCACGCAAGCGGCGCACCACCAAGGAGAGGGCATTAAAATTCATGTCGAGCCCTCAGAAGGAGTTCGTTGAAAAGCCCTGTTCTCTGCTTCCTTCTCGTGTACCTCGCATCTTCCGTCTTCTCATTTGCTCTCGCCCACTCTACTTCTCTCTTTCCAACTTCCTTTCCTTCCTCTCCTCAACCCAAGAAACTTTTTCTCTCAACCAAGACATTTGACGAGGTGCTGGGACATTTGTATTAAAGGGAACCCACTGCGGCTAAAGTAATGCAAATATCGTCAAGCTGATGTAATTCCCTTCTTACTGGATCTAATGGACCCTTTCGAGATCCACTCTCTCTCTCTCTCTCTCTCTCTCTCTCTCTCTCTCTCTCTCTCTCTCTCTCTCTCTCTCTCTCTTCTTTTTCTCGAGTTTTGTAATCGAAGTATTAGCAATTGTAAATTTGCTCGTTATGCGAATGGTGATGAAGCTTGAATATGAGGTTCCGGAGTAATTTTGTGTTTCAAAAGAAATTGTCTCTCCCAAGTGAAACTGGGAAAAAAGAAAAGTGCAAAACTTCTTCATTCTAGGAAAACTGCACTGGTAAAAATAGAAAATAATTTTGGATAATATTAGATGCACGTTATTTCTTGATAATTTCAGCGTTAAGCATATTTCAATATTATTTGTTTTAGTGGGGCCGCATACAAGTGCAGAGTTAATAAATAAAAATTATTACTATAGAATCTTCTTATTACCACGAAAATAAACAAACTTTAGGTAGCTGTATCTTGACAGCGCTTCTTATCATTTTCGCGAAAAAGTGTTTCAACTAAATGGAATTTCTCAGCACGCTCCTTAAAGAGCAGCGCGCGTGCAATAATATTTCATTCGAGATATCGAGCCGTCTCTCGCCCCCTGCGGTCGCGCTGGGAGTAAAAAATCACTGACGATAATAAATTTTACGAGAAGCTCGAAAGTCGTTTTCCACCGTGCGATGGAGGTTCGCCGAAAAAATTGGTGGGCAGCGTCGAAAATTGGCGATGGAGCCGAGAAATTGGGTCGCTTACTGAACGATCGTTATTTTTCGAAAGTATAAAAGTATAAATCTATCGTTTGAAGATTTATTTGATTCGGACGCTGTATGAATATTCCAGCGGTTGCCAATTAGTGTTTTCATGGAAGAATTCCCCATGTTACAAGCGCTATTCGTTTCGCTTAAAAATGTATTAAATCTTGTATTATTTATCTTGCAATAATTCACGATTCGTGTAATATACATAAAAAGCGAAGCATCCGATTAATTATGATACATTTTCTGCATAAGCATAAACTTTATTAAAATCTCTGAAAAGCTTTGGTACATTAATTGGAACCGGTATTGGCAATAATCAATATAATTTATTATGGAAATTGCAGAAAAGTGTTATCAATGAAAATATTTTTGTAAATCGCCAGAAATTAACAAGAGTTGATAAAAATAGCAATCATAGTCTCAGTTGGCATAATGTTCACGAATGTGTTAGTTCCGCGTATTAAAGTTATCTGGAGCGTGCCATATGAAAGACGTATGGCAAAGGAGACTGAGAATCCTTCTAAAAGTAATTAGAAAAGAAGAAAGAAAGATTTAATTCCCAAGGGACACGTCCTTTCCTTTTCGCCTAACTGAGTTTTAACGAAGGGAGTTCTGTGAGAGAGCCATGCTCCTATGGGGCCGTAATACGTCACATAAGGCTCATCCCTTAACAGACATCTAATGGCTCACAAAGGAGCAGGGGCTGATTACAAGGGAAAGGGGACAATTCCTGTGTGCGTGCACGTATGTGTGTTCTTTTGCCTAGCACTATCCACCGAACGTCGTCTTTTCTTATGTTACCAGTACTCGTGGTTTTTTGCCTTTTTTCATACCGCCCGAACAAATACTTTGCAGAATAAAAAGCAAGTAATATTGCGCAGATTTTTTATCGATACACGAATACAATTAATATTGGTATTTAATTACTATTGTTAAATCGGAAAACTCAAGAATTTGCAAAAATTGTTTTAAAAACATTTGAGCTTAATCTCAGAAAATATTTTTACTAGGAAATCTGTCAAGTGAATGTATGGGAACGAATATGGTACAATATACATATAGTATTGAAAATATTGGCTTGAATGGAGCCGGCTAGACCTCCTTAGGTCTTGTGCTGCTTTGTGCTTCATACAAGAAGACTGAGTTCGATAAAAGAAACGGGTCCTCGTGGTAGGCTGGGCCCTCTCAAAGACGACCAAGGACTTTTGCCATCATCCTAATCTTCTCTTATATCTTTGGTTGGACCACGATTCTTGCTCTCAGTCAGTGAGCATTGTGTAATACCCGTATTTGTAAGACTTCCTAAGACCGCATGCTTTTTCGGCAAATCTCTGTTCGATACTCTTTTGATGTTGTGTTCGTAGGTAAATTTTTATTGGGAAATATATAAACGAATGCAGAGAACATGTAAGGTATTACAATATACCGCTGAGTGAAAGTACGTTCAAAACACATATTTTATTACTAATTTGAAATGCACATAAAGTGCAGTTTTAAAAAGATCAACTGGTAGAAATGGAACATTAAAATAAAAGTTTTCAATTCGGTTTACGTCGTTTACCGTAACTCGCATTATGAGCAACTTCTCCAGAATCGCATTCCTATAAATTTTCGCTAAGACAGTAATTTAAATTCCACGGATTCCTTGCTTCATAACTTGGTTGCCTTGCTCAAGCCGAAAGACTCGAAGTGGTAAATGAAAGCAGTAAAGTGAAAATGAAACGACCACTCAGAGCGACAGAAGAAAACTCAGAATTTACTTTCGAGAATTTGCGAAAAATGTTATTGGTTACTTCAAACTTTTCCGGATCCTTTTCTGCGATGGACGATATAAAGTCAGATTTAACTGTGTTTACTCATAAGGGCAAAAGTTGTATGAAATTTTCCGAAGCGAAACCGAGACCCAGGCAAAATTTCAATGACAATATTCTAGGAAGCATTTCCTTTGAAATTAGGTAGTAGTGCACTGTGTGATAACATTACAACTTTCCGAAAAGTTTTCCCCATGTCGCGAATAAGACAGTCAAGAGAGCTGATATTTATTTCATTTTGAGCCTAGGAGTCAACCGTTCGAGTTGTACAAGGTCTCGCGGCAATCCGACGAAGTTAAACACCCCTTTATTAGACTCAAACACGAAACCAATTCGGCTTTTGTATGCTTATCCTTCTCGCGAATTAGATATTCATCTATTAAAATTACAAGCTCCTCCCATTGCCAGAATGAGAAAGGAAATCTTCAGAACGCGGAGTATGAATTTCAATAGGTTTTAATTCTACTTTATAAATTCGTTTATCGTGCTTCCCGAGTATCGCACTCTTTTAGGGAAATAGTTTCGCAAATATTATGGGCCAGCCGATGCAGAAGAGCAATACTCCTCCATCGAGGAGAATCCAATAAAAGTAAATTGTTCGCGTACCACGTGAAACAGAGGAATTGTAGGAACGAGAGACTCGAGAGATTTAATTCACTGATTGGTTGTTCGAAAAGTATACCACTCGCCAACGAATAGTTTGGGTTATCGCACCTGTGTGTTTCAGTTACGCTGGATCTGGGAAAAAAATTATATACCTGCTTACTATAATTAAAGACGGATTGATTAAAATGTTTCAGAAAGGCCAACATCATGCTGATTATTTAAAATATGATTAAAAGTAATAATAAAAAATAAGAAGAAATTTCTTATTTGTCAAGTAGCAGATTTCAACTTTTTAATTATATCTTGAAAAGTTAACTCATTTTCCGTGTGAAAAGATTTTCTTACGCCTTCAACAAAGCTAAAGGTGCTACTCCGAAGTTCGAATCCAATTAGTTGGGCGTAGTCTTTTTAAATCAAGGTTTGCCCGTATCCCCTTGAAAATTTCAAGTAAATATACCTCGCGTAAGTTTAAAAGAGCCGGCTATCGCAATGCACTCATTCCTAATTTCGAGTCGAGTTCTTCAAGGGTCCTTTCGAGCTCTGCCCGCTTTTCCTCCCTTTTCACTTCACATCGTCTTTTCCTCTTTCGTTTCACGAGGCAAGCCGAGCACGAATGTCTTGGACGTTCCGCAAAATGATCGGCAAACAGTTTCGACAGAGTGCGTTTAAGACAGGTGGAAAGTGGGCCGTTTTATAGTCTGTGCATCGATCCGAAACTGCTTTGGGAAAGCTTTTATCAAGGGACCCTTCGCGCCTCTGGCAATGAGGCGCTTCAGAGAAACACTTATTTTCGCTTGCCTCTAGCCTCACCATTTTTTATTTCTCTCGAAACATGGTTTGTTTCGATTCCTTACGAAGTTTCACGCCGGTGTGCAACTGACGGATTTTATAGAGTTGCTTTATTGTAACGAAACTTAAAGTATCGGATTATAATTCTAAGACTTGAACAGTGGTCATTGAGATGAGAAAAAAAACGTATTGGAATCATTACTACTTTTTCATCAAACGTTTTACTTACTTCGAAACCTAACATCAAATTTTCAACGGAACAATTTGATTTTACATTTGTTACTAACTCTGTTATTCTTTCATTAATTTTTAAAATTAGAAAATGTTGGTACATTGGAACCATTTTCATGTTTGATTTTCCTAAAATAGAGTGCTTAGTACGAGAGAATTCCGAAGGGATCATTTTACCAACGAGTTATCCGTAGGAAGGCAAGAAAACAGTTCTCGAATGGGAAATTCAAAGTAGCCTGATCGATTGGTACAATACAGATTACCAGTTGGAGAATTTCACCGTTCGGGATTTTGCGATCCGGCCAATTCAGTGCGAACGCTTTTGAAAAGCTCGAGTAGCCCGCATTATAATTCCTGGATGGGTCGATTCAATGCGCAAGCCGAGATAATATCCGCGGAAGATCTGGGATTTAAAAGTTGCATATATCAGGTGAATGGAACGAGCACCGAGAGCACTTCGATTTAGAATCGTTTCCCCTACTATCACCATTACTACGGAAAACAGACGTAATCCCAATGGTACAATGACGTTTCTGCAGTGGCGATTTCCCTGAAAGCCCTCTCTGCAACTTAGTTTTATGTCCGCTGCAATTATCTATGAACGGAACGAATGCAAAGTGTTTCTTTTCAAAACGACACGTACGGAAGAGAACCTTTCTTTCAGACCCTCTCCACACGAGTTCACCGACCACTCACTGCTTACTGTCGAATGTAATTCGCTCTGTATTCGCTAGCGATTCTGCCACGTAAGCCCTAAGAGATGCAAATAAGAGGGGAGATCGACAGCTTATCAAACTTACAATGGACATGGCCAAAGTGAAATTTCTTGTAGCATAGACTTTACATTAACGTGAGTGGCATACAAAAAACTAGTTTAACGAAAGGGAGGAGACCCTCGTGGTAATAGCTCACTCAACATATATTCTATTATTGCCACTTCCGTTTTTCGTTTCTCTCCTCTTATTAAATTTATTCAATTTTGGAACACGCGAAAGGTAATCTGAATTTTGCTGAAAGGAAAAAAGGGTAAAAAATGATTCGCCCTCTTTTTGCAGTTTAATCTGCGCTGCAACGAATAGGCTATGATTAGCTTTCGCATTTTCGTAGGTATAACTTAATTCTGATCGGTTCGAGAAGGAAAAGTGTAAAAAGAAAAGCACGTGTGGCAGCAGGCTGCACTGTGCGATCAACAGTCACGCCCGCCGAGGAAATCGATTTGCCGCCGGACGATATAATGTGAAGGTAATGACGGTGCCCGTAATGACCGCGATAACGAGCCACTTCCCTTCGAAAAAGCCACTCCGTCCGTTCGAGTAATCGATCGCGCTCGAAAAAAAGAGATACGGAACAAGAGCGATGCTTATCGCGTTGAGCTTGATCACGCGGGGGTCACCGGTGGCCGACAATTAACGTCACTAGTAGCGCCATCATGGGACTCATCGGTGGCTGTCGATGTCAAGATTGGTTTTCCGAGCAATATCAACGCATATACATATACGTATATGTACTTGTGTACATGTAAGGTCAATGTCATGAGCATTGGTAAATTATTTCTACAATGTGGTAACAAATAAAATTGAACACAAAATAAAAAAAAATCCCAAATAGCAAACGCGCTGAAAGATCCAAAAGAATAATTAGTCTTCGCGAAAGTTTGTTATGCATAAGAAATTAACTACGCCTGACAACTCACCACTCTCTTTCTGTCTTTAATTTAATTACCTGCGATTGAGATCTGAAACACGATCCTCAAAGTTTGCGCAGGATAATTTGGTAATTAGAGACGACGGCGGTAATAAAGTGTGATGAGTAATGGGTGGATGAAGAGGTGAAATTTCTCGACTCTTACCTTGAATAGCGGGAGGAATGATATTTCTTTGAAAAGTCAAATTAAAATCAAAAAATAATCGAACAAAAAAATCCACCGAAATGTAGATATTACTTTACAGAGAAAAGATTCAAGTCACACATCGTCATGGTAAAGGTGTTCGAAAGATCTATCATCAGATTATACGTAAGCACGTAAGTATACATACTTACATTCACATTTGCGAACAAAGAACAATTGAGTCAAGCGGCGCGTGATGAGGTAAAGGTGTCCAAGAAATTTCGAGTGGAAAGGATGAGCAGACACAGATTACCGTCTGCGAGGTACTCGCATGAGCGCCACGGAAAAGGTCCCTTTTCAAAAGCGCATTTGTACGTGACACGGGCCAGAGATTCGCGCGGCCACTCGACTACGTAGACCTCGTATTTCGTCTCTCTCTCTTGCTTTCTTTCTCCCTATTCGTTTCGCTTCCATTTCTCCTTCCCCACTGCTTCTATCCCTATCTATCTGTCTATTTATTTATTTCTTTTTCTCTCTCGGGCTGCGTCGCTGGCTTTATTTAATTATCCGTGCTTCCGCTCTTCCCGGGAATGCCGGCTCGCGTACCTCCCGTACTTTTCTGCGTTTGTTTTTCGGGTTAGAGTCTACTTACATGACTGTCTTCGTACTCGTGCTTATATTTCTCCTTTTTCTGACGCGTTGTCTAGAGGATTTCAAGTGGAAGTTCGCGAGATTTCTCCCCAAGCGAAAATGAATTACGGTTATAGACGGACGGTAGGGTTTAATTCTTTTGTTCTCATCGATCAATTTCATCGGCTTTCCGTATTTCCGTACCAAAGCAAACAATAACACTTTTCTGTATAAAAAACACTAATCACTTTTTCCAATAGAATATTATGGAAAGAAAAAGATATAGTCAGAGATCACGAAATTTATTGTTAACGTATTGATTGGAATTAAAATGTAGAAATACCTTGTCAGACCTTTCTACGGATTTTAGAACAATATCGGATTACCCTTCGAATTGTGAATCTGTTAACCCTCTTAAAATACCCTCGTCTGCAAGTGGAAGAATCTCTGGAGGACACGTGATCGCGATTCTGATTGTCAGTCGAGCAAAGTGATCGAAAGGCGCGAGGTGAGAACCAAAGACAGCTGTAGAATACAATAGAGTGAAGATGTGCACCGTAGGATTCTTAATTCCAGCCAGGAAAGAATGGATCGCAATTGAATCTTTCGTAGGTTGGAAACGCCGTCGCTTCCGGCAGTGCGCGATTCTCTCCTCCAGCTATGTAACTACGTTTCTTCTTATATCAGCGGCACGTGATGTTCGAAACCAAGTTAATTAAATGTTTGCAGCCAAAGGAAACCATTCCTCAAGGACCTTAAGCTCTTTCCTCTCCACGCTTCCAAGGCTTTCAATAGGAATTGAAATTTACCTTTCTTCGCGAAATGTGTGACATTTAATTTCGTTACGATTTCAATGAAATACGTGAATAGAAAAATATTCACCTTCCTGCATAGACATTTAAACCACCCATTCACGTCAAGAATTGTTTATTCTGCAAATTAGAAACTGAGGCCGGTACAAAATTGCTCTAACTCGTAAGGAATCGATTATTAATTTCTAGCAACTGACCAAGGTTTTTAAATCTGCAGTCGCGAGGTTTAATTTCAAAAATAGCTACTTAATCAAGCGAATCGAATGTCATGCCGATTATATCGATACTCTTGCGAGCTTCGCCTGCTTTCAGGGAGTTTTCAGCAACACACTTCGAATAAGACAATACATACTACTGTAGGTACAATTTACACGTGGAAGGAAACAGAACTGAAAGCTCTATTTTTTCCTAGGACACTGTCTTCCGAATGAATCGAAGGGAAACAAAGCCTGCGCCTCTATTGTCATCCTGCCTCCCCTTTCGATCTCTTCGACTCTTTCTCTTTCTTACCCTCACCTTCTCCCTCTTACTCATTCACGCGCGCTGACAGACTAAATGAGATTAATCGTTTTGTCCTTGCAGGTTCGATTAAACTGGAGACTGTAGCTCGCGCGACTGCGACATATGTTGCCAGCAAATCACGCTTCCTCGCTTTTCCTCGACTGGTCGCCCTATTCTGTGCCCTATGGACCCGACACATATGTATACGCGCGCGTCATTCATTGTTATAACCCTGCCGGACTAACCATGTAGACGTTTTCGGATCATCAATCGCGATTGTTCGGTCGATCTGCCAGAAGATGCGACGGGGCACCGTATTAATGAACCCAGCGAATATGGCTTTGATTACGACACAATGTCGTATGAATCTCGATTCGCGGAACCTCGATAAATATTCTCCTCCCCTTCGATTTTAATTTTTTGTTCGAGACCGTTACCCGCGACTTCCTGTGTTTCAATAGACTCTGCAGCGAGTGCTTTTTTTACCGTGAATGCTGTAGATTGGTGTGGGGCAATTTTTTTTTTAGAAAGACAGTGAAAGGAGTGGGAGACGCAAATATTATATTGAATCGATAGAAAAAGTTGCTTTCTATTTATTGTATAGAACATAGGTTTTTGTTCCCGGTTATATTACCGCTAATATTCATTCCATAAACCTCTGGGTTATGTATTGGTCAGATTAACACAAGTTATCTGTTTTCATCCAAATTCATCTAGGATGGAAATTATGATAAATTTCTAGATTTTTTGATACATGATCTAGAATTTTGCAGATAATGTATTGTAGTTAGATTGAAAAATAATAGCAAAATTCATCCCATGTTTGCGCTAGTTTCCGCTAGTTCATTGAAACTGTTTCACATACTCCTCATTCCTGCCTGAGTTCTGTATTTTACAGACAGAAACCGAGTAATAGAACAATCCCATTCCAAGCTTCTGGCAATGCTTCGTTCCAAGCTATTAAACTCAATTTCCTCAAAAGCACCAATATTTTCCCATCAACTCACTGGAGCCACATAACGGAGTGAAGTTATTTACACGCTTCCTATAACTTCCAGTTTTTCCAATTGTTTGCTATGGCTCGACAGGTTCCAGTCGTTCCTCGTGAAGAATCATTTTTACCACCAAGCTTTTCTTTCTGATCGCACGATTCTGGGAGACCAAATATAGCTTTTGTTTGCGAAGAAAGCCAATTCACTCGACTTAAGAGATTTTTTGAAAAGAACTAGAATTCTACTAAAAGCATGTTATTGTTGTAACAAGAAATCTCCAGTTATCCAGACCTATATATATCAACTGATTATTAGTGCTAACAACGGAATATTGAATGTGCTTGGTGAAATACAATAACACGTTGTTCTTAACTGTAGTTTCAGGACATTCATATGTGCGATATTAGAAGTGGTCCAGTCGTTTCGCGTTATTATAGTGTTGCATGGGGGCGAGCCAGAAAAATTTCACGGATCGAGACCCGAAGAAGTTTCGAGGAACGTGACGTATGCGGTGTGGCGCGGCGGGAGAAATCTCGAGGATCGCGACGTATGCGATACGCGGACGCGGAGAAATTTCTGATGTCGGGGATTACGTGAGGGGAAGCAATGCCTGGATACCGGACGGTGAGAAATAAATAAAAAGGTCTGCGATCGATCGCACTATTCTTGCCTCCAGCAATAATTTGCTTTTTCTTTATTACTCGTCGACACGTAAATATAGTTCACTAATCATATTTAACATCAAAATTATGTTGTTTCAGCTAATATAAAATATTAGTTATTCCAGCATTGTTTATTATATAAACAGTGTTCAATCAGTTTAGTAAAATTGAAGTCACACCTTACGCAAAATACTCAATGCACATAGTAATCTCCTAGAAATACTTGCATTGGTTTCCGCATACTCATCAGAGTTTGAGTATGCGGAAAATCGAACCCTATCCCCAAAATGCTTATTCTTTTCAGGTGTGAAGCACCAGATATTTCCCATGCACACAGTTCTCGAAAAAGATTCCAGTGAAAATTCCACGCGTAAAAGATCCAGCGGTAAAAGCACCAGCGGCTCGAAGATCGCGACTTTTGCGACAAAGTTGGCGTCTCAGATTCTCGGTCGAAATGCTATTTCGCCGCTGTCGCTGGAACTTTCGCAGCATCGAGTCGCATGCTAGCCGCGTAATATCCAGAACGAGTCGGTGCACGAGTTCACAGCACGTAGTACGTCGACAAACTTTATTGCGTATGTGTGCGGGATCCCATAATTTCGGGGGATTCATATAATGTTCGACGCACTGGATGCAATTCACCCTGCGTTGGGAATTCTACCCTGTCCCCAAATGACGAGTTGGACGGATGGTATTCTCCTTCTTATTCGGGCTTTAAATAGCGCCCCAGGGTCGTCTAGTGTATTTATCATATTGGAGAGTTTGCGAATTATGAGCTGGCGGAATTATTAAAGCAGTCGTTCCCACGCTGGCGATCGTTTTATTACGTACTATAACCATAGTTTGTATGCGAAGATCTTTAAGAGACTTTTTAAGGAAATATTGTATTTGCAAATATAACGATTATACTAAAACATTATAATAAACCATTATAAATATAATAAACCACAATAAACCACCATAAACCATAACAATCGTAACTTGAATATATCCACAAATATTATCAGAGTATGATGTCAACTCGAAAGCTTCTAAACTTCGCCTTGTATCAACTAATTTCTATCCATTGTTCACCAAAGAATTGATCTCAAAAATTTCCAACTAGCCACGACTAACTAAAAGTCTCAGAAATTCAATTAAATCGTTGTCGAGAAATCCTTGACACATATCCCGCACTGGTCTACTTCTTTGAAACAGGAAGCATCAAAGAAGCATCAAAGAAGCATCAAATCTAATCCCCGAGGTGCAAAGAAATTCTTTCAACATTCTTAAGCCACCATATAAACCTTATGGTTTCTAGTTGCAAATCCGCATTCCCCTCTTTCGAATCCCTATCTGTGTCAGGCTCATTTTCAGGGATGTCGGCTGGCCAGCCTATTCCACTTTAGGGCAGCAGAGCTATTTCGATTCCTCTAGGCGAGGCTAACGCAAGCTCCATTGTCTCGATGGCAGTGGGCTGTATACCGATCGGCGTTGAATTTATGAGCGTGGCGTGCGGCACTGTGTCGATGATGGCTCTCCAGAGAGAAGCAGTCGGGCGAATGCATGCGAGACTAATATTCGACATAGTGCCGCTAGGTGAAATTTAATCATCCCATCGACTGGAATGCCCGAAGCGGCGTTCGAATTCGGCCGCGAGGCTCGATTGCTTGCGGCAAAGGTCGCACATAACCTCATTCCACAGCTTTATTGCGGCTGGCTCCACTAATTTCAATCGTTTCCGTACTTTTTAATTGTGATTAGTCTTTTGGTTTCCGTTCCACAATTTTCCATTTGTCAAATGCCTATCCGGTGCTAAATGTTGGACGAGACTTTTTATTAGAATTGGATTGATCTCAAGCGTTGGTAGGGAGTTAGTTAAATTTTTATTTCAAAATCTCTATAATTTGTCTAATGGAACAGATTCGATTGTAATTACTATTTTAGTGTTTTAATTACATTAATATACTTTGCGACTTATAACAACTTAAATTCTCCCTTATGGCCATTATAAAAAAAGCAAAGACTTCCAATTGATGCCCACAACTTCCGCAACACGAAACAATTCTCGATGAATTTACCGTGAGAAGTATCCTAGCCGTATGTCTGGGCGAGTTCGTCGAGAACGCTCTTCAGAGCTGCGCATTTTTTTAATCTGCCCGCCCACGCGGCGAATCTACCGCTCAGTTATACGGCGCACGTTATGAGAAGTCGCCCTAAATGACATGGGTCTAAAAATTCAATTAACACCGCGTCTGCCAGGATCCTATATTCCTTTTTTCCTCTGGAGAAGTACGTACCACTTTTTTGGACCGCGGCTACACA
Organism: Trypoxylon attenuatum; assembly: GCA_963989405.1. Classification (NCBI taxonomy): domain Eukaryota; kingdom Metazoa; phylum Arthropoda; class Insecta; order Hymenoptera; family Crabronidae; genus Trypoxylon; species Trypoxylon attenuatum. The sequence goes on along the minus strand of OZ022490.1, from coordinate 12,380,678 downwards.
AGCGCACGCAAAAGGCACTTGAATGTTTGTGCAATTTTTAAGAAGCGAAACATGTATGTCTGTGCATTGAGTTGAGGAGTTTGAGAGAATAACCGAAGAGTATTAACCGCGAAGCTTGCAAATTATATTAGTAGCATGAAACAATTGACAATGTCCATATTGAAATTATACCAAACCAATATTGCATTGAAATTAGTTGGAATATAATTAATTAGTTAGATTCGAATGTGGATATTATACTACTTTTAATTAGTATTGACTAAAGCTATCGAATAAACCGCAGAGAAAGCTTGCAAATCTGGCATCAATTGAAAAGTGTTCCTTGTGAGGTGTTTGGTAACTAGGACTTGCCGATGAGTCGACTTAGTCCATTGATCACGCTCTACCCCTTGATTCGATGTGACCAACGATCGTCGTGAGAAGGTTGTAGTCGCCAGACTCGCTGACCTTCGCCATCGGAAGTTTTCCAGAAAATATGGGATTCTTTGGGAAGCCACCGCCACCCTCCGATATCACAATGCTTTTCCACGGCGACTCCCTTTCGGAAATTCAATTTACGAAGTGCTTCTCCAACTTCCCGTTCAACGATTCTCCGTTTAAATCGCGACTTGTAAATAAGCGGTATAAATGATCAAATATCGAGAATATAGATAGGTGTTACATAACTTCCAATATACTAGAAGACTTATAAATTCAGATATTCAAAGGACAATGGTTAAGAAGAAAATTAGATTTCAAGTATGTCAGAATAAATGTTTTTCTGTAATCCGATTTTCGAAACGTTCTCAATCCGAATAATCTCGTATTAACTATGATCACTGAAACTCGGAATCCCTTATTTACGACAGAAGTCGAAATAAATTTATAATTCGTGATTTTTCTTTAGGAATAATTGTAGGTGACCTAAATTAAACTTTCTGCAAAATACTCTAACTTAGACTCCCGATTAATCTACATTTAGCAAGTCACAGTGCAAAATGCTCAACATTTCTACAAAGCAGACTTAATGAGGATGACTCCAATTTACTCTCGCACTTAACGACTCCATCATTTCCGGTTCGCTCCACCGTGGTCAGACTCATCTGGAAAAACTGCTGATACCGGCTGAATAATAGGAAGTAAAAAGATAAGACGAAGGGGAGCGAAGAAGCATAAATCATCCTTACGGCCCTAGCGAGAGGGAATCTCTTACCCATCCTCCCCACGGTTAATTTTTCAAAATGCTAACACATTGGTGAAAAAAACATCTTCAACTCAATTCAAATTAAAATTAGAATAATTCTCGAGATGAGACTAAATAAAATTAAATAAAAAAAAACATTCCAGACGGAGCAACTTTCAATTTTCTAAATTCACCAGAGTCAACAGTGATATTCCATTCTAATCGATATTATTCATCGCAGCGGCCGATTATAGTAAAACAATAAGGCAAAAACGGCACTGGCGCGTATCAATACTAATTGGTCACGTGCTCGTGCTCCATATGTATGTAGTGGTTCACGAGATTGAAATGGCCAATCAAAACCCGTGGTTAACCGATGGTTCTAGAATAAAAACTGTGCACCATGCATCGTCGATAAAAACTCTCAGAGTATTCTCGGTTCCGATTCGTTAAATGTTATATTGTATATGTGCATATACATAAAATATATGTATATACATATGTAATATCCCTTGAAAACCTCAGTTCATCCTACCAGTCACGATAAAAAGGATAAGAGGAGTAGCAGCTCTTTAAGTGTAGCGAATAAAGCATTGAAAACCGCTACTCAGCTATACGATCTCTTATCGTTGAACCGAGAATCTCTTGAGTATCCGATGCGGTTGGAGAGAAGAAAAAACGTGATCGAATGGAGGTTTAAATGAAAAAGTCACTTTTTCCGCTATACAAAGGGTTCAAACAACTGGAGGATCCTTACTTTCTTAACAACGAATGGACGAGACTGGGCAACGTCAATGTATCTATTGGATAATGGATCAATATTCCTGCATTTTGCATTAGATTCGAAGTTTCCAGCTTGGTGGAAATGTTAATGAACAGTGTCTTATGGAGATACTTTATAACAGTGGAATATCGTTTTATATCAATGGTTTATAATTATTATGTACTATGACAACGATATATTTTAAATCTTAACGATAGGGGTGATGGTTAATTTCAACGAGGAATCGCAATAAAATCTCTTGGAAAATTGAAATATACCGCTAATGAGACATTTGTAATCGTGTGGCGTACGAGAACGATAACGAAGCAGGAGCATCGATCTAACTAAGTAATCGCGTACTGAAAGCATTACGCGAAAAAAGAGGACTTGAAAGAAGCGCGAGGATCTGCATTAATAACGCAGTCGCTCGCGAAGCCACCTTGGAAGCTGGAAACGTGGGCGGGACGGCTTCCAAGGCAACATTAAATTAATTAAATTAATAGTCTAATTAATAACCCGGCCTAGTGCAATTAAGGGAACGAAGACACAAGTCTCACTGGAAAGCTATTTTTATCCCTTTCTCTTTTTAATTTCGCACCCCAATTCTTCCTTCTCAAAGCCAATTTCTTCAATTAAAACTTTGTTCTTCTGAAAGTATTTATTAGAAAAAATATTCGTTCCTATTTAATTGCAAGTTAGCTAAGCGCGCGCGAATACGTCAAGAATAATACGAGTCGTCGTGGAACTTTTTCCAGCGAGATTCCAGTAGATCGACATAGCCATGCGTGTTACAAGTTTTTTGACTTTTTGTTGGATACAGAGCAAGGCGGTATTCCCGGAGTATCGGACACTTGTCTTATCGTGCCAAAAGTTTCCCTTAGTGAAGCCAATCTTGGAAGGCTAGCTTTTCCAGTGGATAAAACTGAGGGAGAGGGAGAAAGAGGACCAGTGGAATGGACTGGAGGGTATAGAGGATAGTTCGAAAGGAAACCGGAAGAAGGAAAGAGTAATCGGTTTACCTAACACCCGGAACTTCCTCATACTTCGCGCGAAGGGGGAATTCCGTATGAGGCGTGATTATTGGCTATATTTATATCCGTGTGGCGGCAGTGAGGGTTCGAGGGTCCAACCGACGGCGGCGAACCAAATGGATCGCTATCTTTACGATGCGTATAATATTCGTCTAAATAAAAATACGGGACAATGTATTTCGATTTATTTCCTCAGTTATTATTGTAATGCGAATTTTTTATACAGTAAGAACTTTAGTTTTTATAGAAAGTTTATACAAATGAATTTACACTATAACATGTTACACTATAACACTTGTATTTTACTGTTTAATCATTTAGTACAAACTAACTAATATTCATTCAATTATTCGTATGGCCCTGATGATAATTGGAAAAAATGTTGAAATTGGAAGACTTAATAGAATGTTGCTGTTTTGTTTGCTAGAATATATGAGTTCCTCTCAAACAACAATAGCAAACATGACCCGCGCGTTGTTTCTACGCTTAGAATTGACGGTCGATCGCTCTATATTCCATCGTGTCCAATTTTGAGGACCGTAATAAAATTTCTATGGAGTAAAAACGAGGAAATAATAAAAGAATTGTGAAGAAAGAATGAATGCCAGTGGGAAAGAGAAAGAAAAAGTGGCAGTGGTACGACCGTAGGTTTTGAACAAGTATTTTTTCCCGTTTTCCCAGGATACTATCAGCAGTTTCGAGCCGAGTACATCATTCCCCTAAAGTCAGAAGTCCCTTGGGAGCCTTATCCCAAGTTGGCTTTATAAAGGGCCGATCCATCGACACGGGGATAGGTAGAGATACCTTTTCTCCTCGTCACGATCTATATCTTACCATACTGTTACTCTGGACAAGAATTGGCATTGACAAGTTCTAAGCCAGATCGACTCGAAGTCGACAGAAACGTGAAATATGTTAACACCGTGAATTTTATTATGCTATGTATCAATACTGAAGTGGAATTTTTCAATAAATGCTCCTTAAAACAATAAACACGTTTCACGCGATGGTTAAGGGTGACATTATTTTGAGCCTGGTAATTTGTATTACATTTCTATTGCTATTAACTGCTAGAATTCGAGCTACTTGAATATTTCAATGTAAATTAGGAAAGCATTTTACAATCCAGGGAAGAAAAAGGATGAACCAGATGTACATGTAATACGTGTATGTATTGGTTACGGGTGATCTGAATGATAGTCGACGTGTTAATATGCATTTCGCACCGTCTGCATCGACAAGTATAGAAAATTGGAGTGAGTCGAATCCTGAATCACGACATTTACTCAGCACGGATTGCAGACCGAGCCAAGCTACGGAAAATAAATACGGTGAAATCTTTGATATGATAGGGTGCGGATCGGCAGAGCGAATACCGCGCGGTTTTAATCGCGCGCAGATAAAAAAAACGGTAGGAGACTCTTTGCAGATAACAGTTCGCCAGGCAGAATCAAAGCGAGTGATTGGAGAGTTATATCGGAATACCGTTTCCACTTTTTTTTTCAAAGGGGTTTGGCTAGTGTATCTGACGACTGCCAGTTTTATGACGTTCTGATTAATCGTATTTTTACTCGACTCGATACAGAGGCTCGGAAAAGTTGCGAAAATTGCGTTGAAAAACGAAGCATACAATTTTAATAACGAATTACCGATCGGTCGGAAATATTACGTAGATGAATGTTCTTCCTGTCGTATTAATGTAATAGAACTTGAATAATTTCAGCAATACAAAACGTAAGAAATTGATTTGAATTTGATACCGTTATTTTGATTATTTGATTTAACCGCGATAATTTGTTTTAAATTATATAGCGTAAAAATAATCAATCGAAATAATCAGGTGCGTCGTAACAAAATACTTTTGCAGGTTGAGACGTGCGATTTGCAATCAGTCAGAAGACAGTAGATGACAGATAATCATACTCATTAGCGAGCGACTCGAATAATTTCTCTAATTAAGTCGATTTATAACTGCGATCACGAGACTCGTTCGGGATTATAAGCTTCTAGGAAATTTCCCGAAGTTTCGGAGAGATATGAGTGGCCGACGAGTTGCGATCTTAAGATTTCATTAGTACTGCCCCCGGGGAAATAAAAGTCACGCCTGTCGCAATAAGTTCTACTGATCACTGCCGTTACGAACTAAGAAGCAAAGTGTTTTTTCGTGCAGCACCCATTAAGGTTTCCCATGTTCAAACTTTTTACGTTGACACTGTTAAATCGTGTGATAATCTCCACAGTTATTCTTGTCAGTATAGTTAAAGAAATGTAAAGTCTCTGATCAATGATAAATTCTCTTACTTTTAATTTTGCATACCATCGACAAACAGAGTACAACTACTTTAAACTAATTAAACACTGTAGCTTTCACACTGACAATGAGTAGACATAACCGGGAATCAGAACACGAGTATCTATCCATCCTCCCATATCCGAACTTTTATCCTCCATCCCTTCGTACAAGCCATTCGATAATCGAGTGCCACTCATCAAAACGGTACGACAGCAAAGAGGAGCGCGCGCACTAGCAAAGCCATCCGCCGGCTTCATAAATAGAAAAACACATACGATGTCTTCTGTTGTAATGTAGCATTGTGAGCATCGTGATGCGTGTCAGGACTTGGGAGCGGCAGGCTGACGTGAATTTCAAAGGTGCAGTGCGAGTAAAAGTGCAGACAACCGGACGAAGGATATTAGTAGTTAGCTTGTAATGAACCAATCCTCTTACGTGGCGTGAATATCCAAGCGCGACCGGACTGGAAACACTTTGAACGATGCGTAGCGTTTGTTGTTGCCGCGAGTCTCACTCAACACTAACATAAGGCTTGACTGACCTACGACTGTCTCGCTGAGCTTACGAAACTCTTGGGTTCCAAATGGGATTTGTTTAGGTTTCGACTTTGTGTGTATAGTGTTACCTGTTACTTCAGCCTCCCAAAACGCTAATATTTTTCTCTTCGTGTTTCCATAAATCATATGTTTACATATGTGTGGCATACTCAACATATTCAACTATATAATTATAATTGGCTTTTGTTGATACCGGATGAATTCGTTTCACAACAAGTAGCATTAAACGCACATTCGATACTATTGCAACTTTAAATAATATTTCGTTTTAATATGATTGTTTTAATACTATTAATCACTTTGTGAGCTTATACGCGATCGTGTCCTATGACTAACTGACAATGCGACGTGCGAGCCGGTGTCGCGTGTCGCTATAGTTTCGAAACTATTGGTGGGAGTGCGGTTTCTTCGAACGAGTCTCTGAATAGAATTAGCGCGCTTCGTCAGTGTTGTGTTCAAGGATGGGCAAAGGCAAGTACTTTTCGCTATTAAGTACAAATACTTCTACTTAATATCGAGTACAAATACTTCTACTCAATATCGAAAAGTACTTGCTTCTGCCAATCCCTGCGAAATAAACAATAATCATAAGCATGACAAGGTGATGAGATTTGCAAAGTACACGAGTCGAAAATCAGAATATTGAATATTTATGCAGATGTGCATTACTGAGAAAACAGTGGCATGAAGATAAATTAGCTAACTAGCATTCTAGAATACATACGATTGTATGAAAACAACGAACCCCCGGTTCTGGCTAATTGTAAGGAAATATACGCGTAGATACGATTAATGCATTGACGAGCAGATTTCTCTGGTCATGGTTACGATAACCAAAATTCAAACAATAATTACAACCAATCTCTCGCACACCTTGGACGAAATGTCCAGATGGAAGGTTGAGAGACCAGAGGAACTTGAAAACATGCGACTCACCGCTTTGGAACTCAGCTAACCTTAAATGGACTCTTTCGGATGAATCTGCTTCACCAATTCACCACTCTTGGTTTGTCTCCCACTGACTCTACTGTTCGGATAAATTCCAGCAAGTATACAATTTCCGCGAGCAAACACTGACTCTAGAATAACGCGACCGTGAATACTGTGGTTCGACCGGGGCAAAACTTCGCGGAGCTCTGCTTTTATTTCGTACGAAGCAACACTGTCTCTAATAACTCAATGGAGTTGCACCTGTAATGGAAAGAGAAAATACAAATGAGTATTTCTGCAAGTAGCACAGAAAGTTGTGCATCTCGGAAACTGCATATGTGTGGAAATACTTACACTCTGTCCCACTGCTCTCATCCAGTTATTCGACACTGACCCTAATAGTACTGTGATCACTGCGAGGTTAGGTCGATGCTGCGATCGAACACTGACTTCAATATCTGCGGTTCCTCCTTTGTTCGACCGTAGTGCACACTTTAGCGTAGCATTCTGTTTTAATTTGTGCTCAGCGCCACTGCCTCGAATGTGCGTCAAGCACCTGTTAGAGAACGAAAGATCCCGAATAAACACACATCGAAAGTATGGCATCGCAACCGAAGCGAAGCACCCGGACAAAAATAAATCCGCTAAATGAATAATTTGAGTCTCACCATCGCCCCAGGAACAGTATTGTATCCGAAATGCAGGAGAAATCGTGCCGGCAAACGGTGTGGATGGATGATGCAACTGCGCGTTCCAAGCCGGAGTAAGAATCAGGCGATAATTATGGACGCAGGTATTTTCCGACCACTACTTCACATTTCCCAAATGCGCGAGATGTTTAAATCACTTCTAAGCACATTCGAGGATCACAACACTGTTTTCTAACACTTTTTTTCCAAATTTAATAGCGCGTCGACGCGGATACGTATTCACGCGAAGTTGGCGGCACGCACTGTGTGAAATCCAACATGGCGTCCAACATGGCGCCCAACATGACGTCACACATTATGCGTGCCGGCAAGTTCGCGTGAATACGTATCCGCGTCGACGCGCTACTAAATTTGGAAAAAAAGTGTTAGAAACCAGTGTTGTGATCCTCGAATGTGCTTAGAAGTGATTTAAACATCTCGCGCATCTGGGAAATGTGAGGTGGTGGTCGGAAAATACTTGCGTCCATAATTATCGCCTGATTCTTACTCCGGCTTGGAACGCGCAGTTGCATCATGCATCCACACCGTTTGCCGGCACGATTTCTCCTGCATTTCGGATACAATACTGTTCCTGGGGCGATGGTGAGACTCAAATTATTCATTTAGCGGATTTATTTTTGTCCGAGTGCTTCGCTTCGGTTGCGATGCCATACTTTCGATGTGTGTTTATTCGGGATCTTTCGTTCTCTAACAGGTGCTTGACGCACATTCGAGGCAGTGGCGCTGAGCACAAATTAAAACAGAATGCTACGATAAAGTGTTCACTACGGTCGAACAAAGGAGGAACCGCAGATATTGAAGTCAGTGTTCGATCGCAGCATCGACCTAACCTCGCAGTGATCACAGTACTATTAGGGTCAGTGTCGAATAACTGGATGAGAGCAGTGGGACAGAGTGTAAGTATTTCCACACATATGCAGTTTCCGAGATGCACAACTTTCTGTGCTGCTTGCAGAAATACTCATTTGTACTTTCTCTTTCTATTACAGGTGCAACTCCGTTGAGTTATTAGAGACAGTGTTGCTTCGTACGAAATAAAAGCAGAGCTCCGCGAAGTTTTGCCCCGGTCGAACCATAGTATTCACGGTCGCGATATTCTAGAGTCAGTGTTTGCTCGCGGAATTTGTATACTTGCTGGAATTTATCCGAACAGTAGAGTCAGTGGGAGACAAACCAAGAGTGGTGAATTGGTGAAGCAGATTCATCCAAAAGAGTCCATTTAAGGTTAGCTGAGTTCCAAAGCGGTGAGTCGCATGTTTTCAAGTTCCTCTGGTCTCTCAATCATTCATCTGGACATTTCGTCCAAGGTGTGCGAGAGATTGGTTGTAATTATTGTTTGAATTTTGGTTATCGTAACCATGACCAGAGAAATCTGCTCGTCAATGCATTAATCGTATCTACGCGTATATTTCCTTACAATTAGCCAGAACTGGGGGTTCGTTGTTTTCATACAATCGTATGTATTCTCGAATGCTAGTTAGCTAATTTATCTTCATGCCACTGTTTTCTCAGTAACGCACATCTGCATAAATATTCAATATTCTGATTTTCGACTCGTGTACTTTGCAAATCTCATCACCTTGTCATGCTTATGATTATTGTTTATTTCGCAGGGATGGGCAGAGGCAAGTACTTTTCGATATTAGGTACAAGTACTTGCGCCCAAGTACTTTTACTTTAGGACAAGTATTTGTACTTTGGGGCAAGTACTTGTACTTAATATCGAAAAGTACTTGCCTCAGCCCATCCCTGGTTGTGTTCATCTTTCCGCGAAGACTGATTTACCTACCAGATTTCAATACACATATTACACATATACAAGAATACATATATATATTACAGGTACATTGTAAAATTATATTTATGTAATTGTATAACAGTTACACAACGTATATAAAAATATATAGATTTCCGAGTACAACATATTCATTGATAATTTGTAACGTAACTGAATAGTTTGCGATTGATAATTTGCACCTGATAATACACTAAACATCATGGATACCCTAAGATAATTAATAATAGCGTAATTAGAGGGTTGTCACAGCTGACGACGACAGCGGCATCGCCCTCTTTTTGTCTTTCTAGCTCTGCTTTACACATAGTTATTTCATTATACGCGCGACGCTGCTTCGGAGAGATGCTTCTAAGCCTCCAATTAATTAAAACCTACACGGGCGGCGAGGCTCGAGGCGTGCGAAAGCTGCGCCGCGAAAAACCTCTTCGACCTTTCGCTAGAAAAAGTCATAACAGAAAATACCGTGGCGCTTCGAGACAGTATACTGTCAACACTCATATAATTGTTTAAACTACACGCGTCCTCCGATTCACATGATGTATTTCTCTTACTTTTATTCTTGGTAATTATTTTTTGTAAAAAGAACTACTTTAATTCATTATTATCAAAGTCTTAACTCAAATTATTATTGTACGATGACAACGGACGAATAGAGATTTTTATACGAAATATCCAAATTATTAGATATATCTCATGTGGTCGCATTTGGAAGTTGAAAGCTGTGTTCTTGTCGCTTCATTCTTCGCGATCGCGCTGTTGAAATGTAATTACGAATAATTGCGTCTCCAGGGTGAAGACGGTCACCTTACTCGCGGCTCTTTCACAATTAAGTGAAATAAATGTTGGCAGCCCGGTTAAAGAACTGTTGAGACTGAGCTTAATATACGCTAACAATTAAGTATTATACCCAGAGGACGATTTAAATCCGCAGGATTTATGAGTGGCAACCTCCTGAAAGTCTGTTGGAATGAAAAATGAAAGGTAGAAAGGACTGATGAGTAGACACGTGAAATGGATGCGTGAGGTATGTTTTTTCGCGATATGCTAATGCGCTTTTATACAACGCTCGGAACAGACTAGTCTCATTATCCAAATGTGTGTTAGATGCACTTCGAGTTTATGCTTTAGTACATTTGCATAATATACATACTTTTCTCCAGACCCACTATGATTTCAAGAAGTAATGCAATAATGCATTAGTGTTGGAAATTTATCAAAAAGCTAAGATAGACTGGCAACTTTATATTTTTATACACATAGAAAGATGATAAATATCATAGTTGTTTTGCTATAATGTAACTCAGTAAAATTACAGAACATGGATACAAGTCAGAAATATCAGAACTTAGATTTGTTGGATTTACGTAAGAAAAATTGTGCAAATGCTTTTCGGAGTCTAGTCTCGTAGGAGTGTTGGAAACTTCAAGCGACCTAAAGGAAATTTGATTATGAGATTTACAAAATAATACAGCCGCAACGAACTGCTGGTCTCTTCCACGTGAGCGATACGGTATTTACGTGACGCGACCCTCCGGGCTTTTAAACGAATTTCTGGGGCCGACGTTCGTTGCCAGAACCTTATACCACACACGTACGGCAAAGTGACCTCTCAGAGGACTGGGCGAATCTCGTCCCCGAAGATTAGAAATCTAGACGAAAACATAATATATATACATATATTTCTGCTTGGAGCTGCTAAATTTTCTTCTATCCATTCTCTAGTCTCTGGTATCATCCCTTTTATCGATTTTCTTTTGTAACTATAGTTTGTCCTACGTAACCATTTGCGGAATATTGAGCAAATTTACATGAACATATTCAACCGGATAGTTACACGTTTGATATACATCTGTAATTCTACTGGTTATTGATAGTGCACTAACAAGATACATGCAATTCTGGTACAAATTCTTTGGAGTTGCAGAAATTAATACGCAAAATAGTATTCCTTAGTTTTATTGCAAATCACACAGCAGGAGGCATTTTACTAGATTCAATAAAAATCAGTTTAAAAAGTTTCTTATCAAACACTTTGTCGCAAATAAAGCTGTATCCCAGAATAAAGTCGCAGAATCTTATTCGTCCTATTCTTCTATTCGCTTTCAATTGCTGGAACCTCTATAGCATGCAGTACGAGACTTTCTTCGATAGTGTTATCAGTCTTTCTATTTTCACCTTTGGAGCTTTACACTTTAACCTTTACTGCTCGATTCATTGAAACTGACATGCGTGAAAAGGTATCACTAGAAGGTATCAATAGAAAAAGCTGCAACCGTGTCTGGGTGAACTGCTCGCTAATGCAATGTGATCACGTAGCTATGCGACCGTCTTCGCAGGCTCGTTGCGTTACAAAGGAAAGGATTTCAATATCTTCACATCCCTCTGGCCAATATTCCGCGTAACTCGTGCGTGCAGGCTCGTAGCATTCGAGGAGAGAAGCAGGCAAGGATCGTGTTGATCCACGTGCAAAGAACTCAAGAACTCTTGGGACCACTTAACTGAGAAGGTGCTACGCTTTCCTCCAATTTTTCGAGTCTCAAAATATGTATTTCGCAGGATGCGTGGATCCTGAAGAATCTACCCTCGAAAAACTGAATTTCAGATCAATCTTTTCAAATCAATTTTGTTTTTCTAATATGTTTATTATAATTATTATTATAATTATTGTTATTATTGCAGGTTGAATACAATGTATATTTATTTAGAATAGAATACGTTCTTCAAATATGTGGTGAACGTTAATATTGACATTTGGTTAAATCTTATTTTTATTGAACTGCATATATTGCGAGCATAAGCCGCGATGTAATGATCTCTCATGCGGTCCATCGAATCAAAGCCGTACTAATGGTACTTCAAACGGCTTACGCGTGCGCACGTTAATAGGGATATCTATTCGCAAACGCTTTTGACGTACGTATGCTTGTTCTAAGTAGGCTTTAATGTCAACGAGGCTTTGTAGTTGCAAACAAAACTTTTAAGCTTCATCGAGAGCAGCGTGGTTCTATTTGATATTATGTTCATCTCGTGCGTTTCATCATTGCAGGAGAGAAAGAGAGAGAGCGAAACATTCTGTACAGAGCCTCTTTTGATTTAACATCTATAGACAGGCATATCGATCGATCCACTTGCTCATTTCCTAATTGAACTCGTTTCAGCATTAATTAAATAACACTGAATATAATACTCATAACATTTCACAAATGAAACACAATCATTAGTTTTAATATAAAAGTTAATTCGACAGATATTATGTAGTTTTACCTGCGAAAGAAAATTTCTCGAACTTACCATAGATGGTAAAATTATCTTCCTTGAAAATTAATCGCGAACTAGGTTTTTACATCGAACATTAATTTTTTTTAGTATTTAATATTGGTAATTAATGGCAACGTGTGCCAGCATTAAACATTCAAATAGCTGGATGATAAAGTCTGCTAATGAAATACCGGTTCATCTTCCTGTGTAAACGTCTCATTACCGATAAGTACTTATGATTCCATGTGAGTCGACACCATCACTAACAGAACGCTTTGTGAAATTATAGAGAAAAGCTCTCTCCAACTCGGTTGGTGAATCGACTCTTGGTGGGGGATAAGCATAAAGCGAGCATGAATTGTAATACCCGGTTTGGCAGCCCCATGAATTGTGGAGCTTAACCAGATAGGATATATTTAACGGAAATTTCGAGGATATCCGAAAGTGGTAGAATAATATGGTCAGTTTGTTTTAAGTACACTTTTATATTGCATGGATAAAATCGACCTCAACGCGTGTAAACATTTAAGAAGGTAGTTAATTAATACAGATGTAAAATGCAAACTGTGAATTTAATTACGAGTTAATGAACAAACTTGCCGTTTAATCAAGCGAATTAATTGAGATTACATTAGGATTTACAGTGTTTTCGATGTTGAGTGCTATTCTATTTGGATCAATACCAAATAGAAATATACGTACTTTATTTCACACGTATCTACTGTGTAACCGATAATCACACTTGCAATCAAATCAACTATTCGCCAGAATAATTTAATATAATAGTAATGAATCTGATGAATTATTACAAAGGTTTGCGGGATATAATGCAATAGTTACGTCCGAAATCACACGTTATAAATGCGGAGAAGCGTTAAGTGTAATATCGCTAATTTAAGAATCACTCGCAAAGCATGGTCTCATAAGAGATATTCCATGTGGATTTTCAAAGGTTTCTCTTCACGTTTTTAATCATCAGTTCTCGTTAGACAAATGTTTTTAATTGCTCTTTCAACACAGTCACATCTGAAAAAGAGGAACAGTATTGAATCTTATGTAGAATGTGTGTTCATCATTCTATGTGTATGAAGAATTTTTTGTAACGAGAACCAATGATAAAAAAAAAATTGTGGAAATAGTGTTCTTAAGGTGAATGAATACTTTCTAGAGATAATAAACGAGGGAGCATTTCATTGCTCTCCGGTTTCGAAGAGGAAATCTTTCGATCTACATTACCGTCGAACGGGATTATTTTGCCGTGGCTCGCCCAAGGCTTATTGCATGATACATTTACGAAGGAGAACTTGAGATGGGATTATGTTCTGATTAAGAGTGCTATTTCGCCAAGTTCGATGTGGGAGTATCGATAGGAAGATTGGAATAAGCAAAGGATAGTAGTTTACGTTATTCTCCAAAGGCTGTTGTTGCAGGAATCAAGCAAAACATTGTATTACCCCTGAATCCCTTAATATACTTTCACAGATTTGTAATAAAAATGATTAAGATTACACGATTACCATAAAGATTATGTGAATCATAATATTGTTTATTAATCTAATGAAACTAATAATGACAAAAGGCACAAGAAAAACTATATTCCTACATCACATTCTGTTATATTAAATTTTAAGTTAGTGATAATAGTAAAAAGAAGTTTATTAGAATTGAAATAAATTCTTTGAGTCTGTAACGAATCCGATATTTAATATTTTCACCCTCGAAGGGTAGTCGTCGTGATCAGCAGGTTCGATGGGTCGCACCCCTTTTTCAAAGACAGGTTAAGAGGCTTTTAATACCCTTCGGCCAGGAGGAAAGCGCGGACACGCGTACTTACACTATGACACATAGATTCACACACTCGCGAATTGGACCGTGGACGAGTAACACCCCGGCGTAATAACATAATGGCGTGTTACGGGTATTACGCAGATTACGCAGTTTCCGTTCAGTCACGCATGACGAATTCGAATTGGGGATAGGGCGTGCAGAGGGCCGAAGCCTCTTGTTCGCGGTGTTTATGCGGCATACCGTGCCGAGCACGAAAGAGGGGCGTTGGAACCACTGGCCAGTCTACGAGGGCGGTTCGCGAGAGACGACCCATTAACAGATTAATGATTTCATAAAGACTATTATATCCATCGTTCGATAATAAACGCAACGAGACTCAGAATTGTCTTGCCCGCTCGAAGCCGCGAAAATGATTCATCGGTTCAATGGAAGGGTTCCTGTCCCCTCTTTTCCAAAATTGGCTAAAGTCGATCAGTATTATTCGGATTAGAGGGTTCTCCGAGTGAAACTCGCTCTTCCGTGGTCAATCAATTTGTTTCGTGTTCTTCGTTAAGCTAGTGACGCTATGCACTTCGAAAATCAGTCATTGCGACAACAATTTCTTGGTAAATTAATTGAACCATTTTGAAGAAGAAGAATATTATTTCACAATCTCTGATAAGAAATATTTTTAATAATTAAAACAATTATCCTTTGGGGAAAAAAGTAATTATATCAGGTTGAACAGCTCGAAGCATATATGTATCAAAAACCATGAGAAACAATATGAAATGAGACAGAACCTGTTAGATATTCTAAAGTAGAAAGCAACACCTGTTTCATCCTTTTTTTACTCAATTCGAGAAATCTTTCTACCATTCAGTTAAAAGAAATGTTTCATTGACGATCAACACAATATTTGAGGATAAAAGAAAAACAAAGAGATAAAGCTATGGAAAGTATCTTTGATTAATGGACCAAGGATCTAGTCGGTGCTTAACTGGAGAAACAGAAATCGATGAGCAATAATTTCAATCATGTCGTACAACCGGAAATCGGAACGATTCGCTACTGGCGGTCGTTTCGTGCGGTTTCGTTCGCTTTATTTGTCCCGCAGCATCGGCTATGTAAAATTGCAACCACAGACTTGAAATGCTACCGCTCGAGGCTTTTCTAGTGGATGTTGCCAGTGTATACGAACAAATCCATTACAAGTAATGTATCTCCGCGTAGCGTCCGCGGTTTCCAATAGTCGGACGTTTCAACGATCCATTAGGAAGACATATAGGGCAAGAGAAGTAGTATTGCGAGTAACTTTCCTCCGCATATCTTCGCGAAACAGCGCGAAATAAGTTGGTTTCCTGCCCAACCGTTCTCTATTCCTTTCGCGTAATTAATGTAAGTACATATTTAATAGTCTAGTGCCAAGGTGACATTATCAGTGCTTTAGTTTCAACGTTTAATAGGAATTGCTCTATACTCCCTGTTTCCTATAACTTTGTAGTTGGGGTGCATTTTATTTGCATAACATAATTTTGTACAAGAACTGTATGTGTTTTGGAATGAAAATTAGATAGTTTTAGAAATACGATTTATGTAGATACATTTAGGATATTTCTTGCACATTGTACTTTCTTTTATTTATTCTATTTTCGCATGTTGAAGTACACTGTTTTTTTCTTTCTCCTGACCTAGAGAAAGTTTAAACTGCTATCCTACAGTTTGATATGTACCTTAACCACGCACCTGCGTGGCACTCATTCAACGAACAACGAATTCCTGAAAAGCTCCATTTTTCCAAGTCAGCCGTTACTCTCCGCGGTAACCGAAACAAACTTTTCCCATTACGTCCGCTCCAAGTAGAAAAGTAGAAAAAGCGAAAAAGTCCGCAGGCGCTATTATAGAAAAATAACAGCAGGAGCGGCGAATAATCCCGAGGATATTTCATCGTCAAAGGTAGACAAGTTAGATTCCGGGAGCAAAGCTATCCGAATACGAGCATTTTTCAGTGGACGCGCGGACAAAATGGATGATGCAGATGCGTTGTCAGGATCAAAATGAATCGCGCGCGCGCACGTGTCACCATGCAAATTGTGACATAACACCCACCCTTTGCCTTTTTTTTGGGGGCGATCTCGCGAGAGAACTCTCTCAGAGTTGGGTTAGGGATGGTTGGCGATGGTGGATGGCTTGGAAAATGAAATTCCGCGGAGAAGCAAATTCCATTCACTTAGGTGAATGTACATAGACACACCCACATACAGTATACAGGATACGGAACCACGAACACGTGCGGCGGAGTCTATCCCACAGGAGACAAGTAGTGCGCCTATGGCCCGGAGCCAGAACACAAGGAATACTCCCATACTTGCGTATGCGTTACTGGTACCGGTTCCTGAATTTACACACCGAATAAATTGTACCCGACTATTAAGGCTAATATCAATTAC
Organism: Trypoxylon attenuatum; assembly: GCA_963989405.1. Lineage (NCBI taxonomy): Eukaryota > Metazoa > Arthropoda > Insecta > Hymenoptera > Crabronidae > Trypoxylon > Trypoxylon attenuatum. The sequence continues at coordinate 12,363,959 of OZ022490.1, read as the reverse complement.
TGGAGGTCTTAAGATTTCTCTCAGGTGTTCTGTATCTCCCTGTTAAACTGGTCCCGACAAATCACGTGGACTTGCGGGTGCACTGTACGCTTCGTGTACTCCCTGTTTGCGTGAAACGCCTGGGGTAATATATTGCACTGCTGCTCAATGCGTTAAATCAACTGGAAATATTAACGAAAAATTCTAGTTTCCTGGCTACAACTCTAAACCGCTATTTTAAATTCTTATTTCTTGAATTTAATCTAAAGTCTTAAATATTTATTCTTAAATAACGGGTGGGATAGAATAATCCAATGGTATTAAAGATATTGTTGTAAATGTATAATATGAATGTACTAGCATGGAAAAAGGCAGAGATTGGAATAATCCTATTTACAAAAATTTTACGCTATTCAAATCCCGGAAAATCTCAGCAGCTAAATTATCCCTATCCTCAATTGTCTCCGCACAACTTAACGACGCGGGTGATTCCGAATTCCGAATCGTTGCCAAATCTCCTACAAAAAAGTTGTAAAACGAAAAGGTACATAGATCCGAGGTACCGTAGAATGCATTCGACTCATGCTCATCGAACAATCCGAGAGAAATTCGCGTAGTATTATAATTCGAACTATTTTCAAGACTTATCCGGCACGTATGGGAAGTCGTGGGCAATCCACATCCCTTGGCAATTTGTAGAAAAATGCGACATGAAGCAACCTTGGATAGATGTATGTATATGTGTGAGTGGGAAAGGGCAAAGTTCGGCAAGCAGGCGACGCACGTTGCGGAGGTCTGGAGGAAGCTTCCAGGCCCGGAGGCCGCGGTTTACACGCATCACACGTCGCCGCAATCGAAGGAAGAAAATACATAATAGCCGGAGTCTGAGAGCAGAACACGTTGCTCTATGCCAACGGCGCGCCATGCCACAGCAGGGCGACGATGTCGACAATGACTGCGTTTGCGATAAGGGGAACCAGCGAACCAACCAGACAGCCAACCGTGACCTCCTTCGCGACACGATGCGAGGACCTAACGAATGCCTGACATTTATGTACCTCAGGAGATCCAACCGACTTGCAAAACGCAAAAGCTCGATCTCAATCGATATTTTTTCATTTTAACTTGGTATGCAATATATGGTAAACGTCTTTTATTTGCCATTATTATCTACAAGTCTTCGTTACGTCCATAAAATAACTATTTTGATTGGTATTCATTATTTGTATTATACTAATAAATTCTATTACTAAATTCACATATTACTCCCGAAGCACCCTGTTAGAATCTTGGGTTCATAAACCGCTTTGGATGAGAGATGCCTCCATCGCGAACAGAGTCAAGCTTTTACGGAGACTTCTCTGTCGCTTGAGTATAATGTTGCAAGGAACGAAAATTCTTGCGGACACTGTCGAGGAACTCGATACGCTTCCTATAAACGAATAACGCGAGTCACGAACTGAAACAAGCTTTTGCTTAAAAGCTTGAAACTGGGACTGACGCGAAAAAAGATATAAGAGTATCATTGGACAGTTCTATCCAGACTTCGCTTTTAAAGGTGATTTCGCCTAAATAAACGGTAGAAACCCAGACAGTGGCATAATTTTTGCGGTATAAAATCCTCCAGGCGTATGTTACATTTACGGAGAGCGTAGAGAAGGTAAGAAGTATTTGGAGGAAGAAGCGAAAGGACAGGTCGCAAGAGTAAATGGCAAGAATCAGCTGGACGCGACTGGAATATCGGAGGACAGTTTTCCAATACTGTGATTCCCGAGGCGAATCTACGGATACGTCGTCTCTACGGCTTTCTGTCTTGCAATGTGCGTAAGACTCATTGGCAATTTTTCTCTTTCTAGCTACCTTTTCTTATGTTTGCAGCACGTTGTATTAGATATCCTAATGAATCAATTCGCTATCAGCACGTAATTATTCTATTCGAACATTAATATTATAAAAAATGAATTCACGTAAAATTGTCAACGTGAATTATTCTATACTCACGCGTATTATAATATTTTACTTTTTTGTTCTAAACGTCACATCATCCAACGCTATAGCCAGTCCACCAATTAGTTGCTTACCTAGAAGAAGAATACAAAACTTGTTAGAGTTCTCATTGTAATTAATCAGTTCCGCAATTTATAAAGAACTTTGTAAATAGTTTTCAAAGTTTAAGAAAATTTATGAAAATCTTTATTTTACAAGTAACCGTATCAGTTTGAACGTAAAACTCGAGTATTGATTATAAGTGTATGCTCCGTACACTGAAGTTCAATATTGCCCAAATTACTGCGACAGAAATTGCTCTATACTCTATTGATTGGGTCCTGTGTTATTTCATAATAGACGGTACTATAGTTGCTCGACAATTGTAATGCAATCTACATTCATTTCAATAATACTGGGGCGTATTAGAGATGCGGATTACATTCGAAGCTAATTATTCAGCCAGGATAGATATCGCAATATTTCCAATTACGGCCACCAGTTATTGCATTGTGCTTCGAACATGCCCTTCCCAGACCGCTACGCGATATCAGATTTCAATGGAAGCTCTAAAGCTTTGCCACACATTGGGGTAAGGATGGATTTTCAAATTATTATCTAAGGAACAATGTTATTTCACGTCTAAAAATATTTTAATGAAGTAAAAAACTGACACATTTCAAGTTGGCAGTTCAGAGGGTGTGTTTGGTTTCATTAGTAATTGCTACGCTAAGTAATTGCTGTGCTGTCCTTTCCACTCATTGTAAACGTTCTGAGACAAAATGATTTCTCTTCCAAGGAAAAGAAGGAATTCATAACAATCCTGGAATAACAATTTTTATTTATGTCACCATCGTACATCCTAAAAATAAATGACAAATATCATGATCAAAGGGGTAAAAGAAGAAACAAACAACTGGAAAGAAATAAACTAAACCCCATCGAGTACTCCGAACGTTAAAATTGCCGCTACCCACATTGTTTGGCGACTCACGTACAAAGGTAACAGGCTTGGAAGAAAGGTTGTGTGCTCCTTTTTCCGTCCTACGAAAATAACTCCGTCCAAAAGTACGAGCGGCTTCTCGAATGGTACGATTTTATTGTGGACCGATATCGAATTTCGCAAGGATTCGCTCCACGATGAAAAACGCGACAGAAAGCCGAAACTCGCTTGTGAATGGGTATATATCGCAGAAAAAAAGAGAATCGAATAGAGAGAACGAAAAAGGAAGACGGATTGCGTGCATGGCTCATCGATATAGTTTTCCGTTTGGTCCCTTTTCGTACTAGATGCGTCTATGGGCCAGAAGACCTCCTTTTTTTTCTTCTTATCGAGAACTAGGCGAGGCCGTTTGCACTTGCGTCGGATGGCAAATTGGACGAGGAATTTCATTTTACCGGATAAGAGGCCGCTCCCCCCCACACGGCCGGAAACCTTGGGAAAGGTTTCCGGAAGAATGCAATATTCCGCGCCGGGCAAGAAGACAAAGAATGTCATCTGCACGTGAAAGTGGATACCCAAATGAAATTCAATATGGCAACGTAGAGATCATCCTCTCAGTTCTTATACGAGCACAACTCCTTGCAACCTCCTTCTTCCTCTTCGTTTCTCTTCCTTCACTTCACTTTCAACGTCTTTTTTTCTTTCCCACTTTTTCCTCCTTTTTCTTCTCTAGCTCCCGCTGCCATCCTCTCTCATTCCTCCGACTACACTTTTTGCCGGGCAAAAGCGATTTCTGCCGGTGACTTCGCTGTTTGAAAAACTTCCAAGTGCAATCGCGTTCCATGCCGAGGTCCCCTCGCTTTTACCTCTATCTATTCCAACGGGAACTGACAATGAAGTGATGCTACTCGACCGTTTCTCGCGGAACCGGATGACTTTATGGGCGACGAGCTTTTCATATTGTTAGTGCCGCTTGCTGGCTCGAGTAGACAGTAAAAATTATGGTCTGCAGAATCTGCCGGGATATTGTTACGACCACGGCACTTGGACTATATTTATTTAAGTAGAAGCTTTCTCTAACGACCATGAAAAAGGGAATTTTGAGCCTCGAGAAATTCAATAATGGACCGAAGCTATGATTTCGTTATCTCAAAAGAGCGATGTTAATAATTAACCTCGAGAATCGTTATTTTCCTTGACGGTATTTCTGAAGCAGAATTGAAAACGGAGATCGTTAAAAGGAACTGTAGAAGTCCCTTTGAGGTTTGAAAACAGGGTACACGAGTCCGATTCAGGGTGTAAGAATTCTTCTTAGAATTCTGATAAAGGTTTGCGTGAATTTTCCATGGTGTATCACGCGAAATACATATATATCCAGAGTGGATCAGCAGACAGGTTTCAATGCAGCTTTGTGTGACTGGCGTTCTGTTATTGGATAGAAGGGATAATCTTTCCTGGCGGCGCACCATTATCCCAGGTAAATTGGTATCCATTGTTTGTTGATGGGCCAGCTAATTACCTCGCGCCGCGCACTGACGTCCTAAAGGGTTCGAGGATTAAGTAGATCGGTAGGTATTAGTCTGCGGTTCCTGGTAAATGCGTACTGTCTGCTACAGGCTTCGCTCCTTGCAATAAGTTTCCTTAACGCCTCTTACCGCTGCGCACCGCTCTGCCTGTATCGAAATGTCTAGATTAATGAGACCGTCCCACAGCTTCGGCTTCCGTTTAATGCTTCTAATAACGTGCTACCCACGAATATTCGGCTGAAAACTGTGTTAAGAGTATTAACATAACAATAATAAACTGGCGAGATATATTAATTTCTATGAATATTTCTTAATACATTTTTGTGGATATAAATTTATTAATGGTACAATAATTTTTGTCTTTTAATTTCATTCCTACAGAAATCAAATTCTTATAACATTAATAATGTTGCAGAGAGCTACAAGATATTTGAAATGAAATATTCGATTCCGTAGTCCGTTAATTTGCTGTTGGTTACCATTTACTGCAGTAAAGCAAACACTTCCGCAAACTGCTAATACAAATACGCGATCTATTATTTGTCCACGAGGATTGAAATAACGCTGATTGAAGGGCGCTGTTCTCAGTTTTTAATCCTGTTGCATTATCACCAACCAGACGCGGGATGCTAATTGGAGGAATAATTAGTGGGATCGCGCGAAGTTGTTCTGGTTGTTGTTAGAGTGAGCACGGAACGGACCGAGCCAGTTGCTCTATGCACTAATGTGACAGTCCTACTGGGACGGAGGCTAACAGCTTCGACCTCGATGGAGCGAGTTTTCGGGCGCGATGCCGTGTTATCTGTGCGACCGAATGCACGTGTTAATGGATTCCTCCGGGAGAACACTGAAATTAATTATGGAGCGTTGTTGCTCGTTTCGAGATAGGGCCTTCGTTGCTCGAGATCCTAATGTGCCAACCAATTTTCGAGAATCTTCCTGCAATCAGCTATGACTGACACGCGTAATAGTCTTCTTATAGTCATACACTCCAGAAGTTTTTACAACTAAATACTTCCAAATAAATTTAATCTGTGCAACAGGTAAATTATTCAGCATAATTTCTAGCATTAAGTCCATGAACACTGGCCTTTTCATTTTGTGAATTTGATTTATATTTTGTTGTTCGAAACTGAGCACTATAATACTTAATGATATTTTTGTTCTTCTACAGGAACGTAAATTTCCAGGTATAAGTGTGTGTATACCTTCCTTTGAGTGGATATTTTTATTCATTGTTTGATGAAATTATTGAGATTGAAAGGCTCGTTTGCTCTCTATTGTCTGTGGTATGGATAAGTGGTGTAGTGACACAGAGGCTTTTTAATCTGGTTAATTACCCGTGATGGCTATGACGCGATGTTAGCCTGTCACTTTACGTACAGATAATTGCATTGCCTGCGGTCGTGCGTATGCGTTCAACGAGAAGAAAAGAACGATGTTAAAAAGAAGAACTGAGAGTTTTGTATGTGTCCAGGATGTAACGATCAAACAAAACCAAATAAAGTTCTCTTTGAATGACGCGAAACCATATAAGAGACATATATCTAAAAAATGAATACAATATTTATTGTATAGATATTTGAATAGATCTCGATAAAATAGTATTCCAATTTAGCTAACTCGCAGCTTGCACAAAAATAATATTCACCGGAAAAATCATCCGTAGAACAAAATAATCAGCTCAGCTTTGTTTTCACTCATTGTACCGAAAATAAGTTCCCAGAGGTTTGGCCATTGGACGTAAAAATTGAAATACCCGCGTGGGATATCCATACAGCGAAGAAACAAAGGCGAAAATACTAGGATGAAATATTGGAGAGGAAAATTTGATCCTGCTCCCGTTGTTTCGAGTTTCACAAACGGATACCGCGAGTGCGGATTGGTGGGCAGAAGTTTTTAGAGCAGCACAATCAACGAAACTCCATACATACAGACATTACGCTGAACAATCTCAATTGGATGGGTCCGTTCAATCGGTATCTCGATATCATGGAATTTCCAGAAGCTTCCCTACAATTTTTCTGCATCTCCCTATTCGCTCGATAAAAATTACCGATATATATGATCAACGCCACATACCCGGGCACGTATGCACGCATGCATACCTTTGCCGAAACTATTCGAAATTTCCACAAACCCACGCACAAAAGTCTCGCCCTTCGACGAACGGCATGTGAGAGCTGCAAGCTTGTATTGTCTCTTTTTTACAATGCGCATTGTTAACCCTGCGCTTCATGCGTACCGGATGACCGGGTGGAAGGAGAGAACAGGTGCAGAGGAAACAAGCAGCGGCTTTCTCCGAGAGAACGCACGATACCCTCATACGCCACGTGAAAATACGATAAGATTATGGAGAAGGCACGATTCTCGAGGGTATTCTATTAAATCTAATCCGAAATTTGTATTCCATATTAAGGATCTTCTAATATATTATATCGAAATCCTAAATTATATCCTGAATTAAAGAGCAGACGCTGCTGGAATTTTCTAATAATTACATATGAAATTGTTTGGATAATCTAGGAGACGAAGCAGAATATCGAATGAATTGTAAAAATCAAAAAGAAACAAAGACAAAGGAGAATTGGAAGCGAAGTCTCTAACAGCGGAAAAAGGATAGAGAGAAATAAAAAGGAAGTAGAAAGGGAACATATTTGCCCAGTGTCCTGTGCTCTCTGTCGTTTCTAGCTCGTCTGGTGTTCCGGGTTCGGATTTTTCGGTTCTGAGAGCTTTGTTTCACGCTGCCAGCAATGTGCTGCGATGAAAGCGAAAAGCACTGAGCGGAAAGTAGGAGGTACGGGGGTACCGGCCTGCCTTTCGCAGAACAGAAACTGCTTAACCAAATTGCGCGGAATAAAATTTGCATTTTATTGCGAACGATTCGCGGCCGGGCGGGTCTCGTCGAAAAATCCATGGCCAGTGCTTGCTCCGGTAATGACAGTACCCTACAATCGACAAAGGGACCAGAAAGCGGATTCATACTTTTGGTATAATTAGCTGAGTATTCCGATTGCAATTGTTGAGAAAAGAGGGGAACTAGTAAAATAATCAGTAGAAATGGATGAAACAATTTTTAGCTGTAATTCAATTTGCTAGCTGTAATTCAATTTGCTAGCTGTATTTCAAACGTTAGTTAAAAGATTAAGGCATTGTTAAAATACGTATATTAGCAAGCTTATGGTTATTCATACTATACTTTCGCATGTAGTTTTACTTGTTAGAAAATTGTACATTTTCCGTAATACTGTAATTATGCACAGTTAGATTTATGCAACTGATTTCAGCTTTCGTAAGAGCACTCCATCGATTCGCATTACAAACTATTCCACTTGAGACGACTTTCCCAGTGCGGACGTGCCATTTGCGATCCTCCGAGAGTTTCGAAACATTCGTGCATAGATATTAGCACCATAAATTATCCAAGCGAGATTCTTTATTTTCCAAGATACGGTTTGGACATTTTTAAGTATGTCAGTTTAAGTAGGATCCAACTCCCAGGATGAACTCCCTAAACTCGATTCCTTTACTCTGTAGAATTATTTAAGAAAGTTTCTGCGTGTCTGCTCAGGAAGAAAATTTATGACAGCCAGCAAGAAATTTACTGTCGCTTTGTCGAGATTTCAAGCAAAAATGCCAGCTTTGCCGGTAGTTTCAGTCACGCGAAGCTTTAAATTAGACTTCTCTCTACTATTATCATAGCAGTACACTGTATTATTTCACAGTCCTATACAGTTGCATAAGTATTCATTGACAAGCTTTCCCATATTTGGTGCAATATACCTTCTATTATTTCACCCCTTTATATCCCCTGTAAATTAAGAGATCGTTGGAGAGTTGTTCGCGAATCACACAGAAGCGAATTACACCGTAATGGGCCGTAACATGGACTCTCGAAGTGGATAGTTTCGCTTTTGGAGACGTGTAATGCCACTGGCCGTAGCTAAGCGTTCTACAGGACGATTCAAAACAACAGGGACAATGTGTAATCTATTCTTCTTCAACTTTTAAAAATATTCTCTCCAAATTTCTACTACATTAATTTACTGACTCTAATTAAACTTCTTCTTTACTTTTAACATTCTAACACAATCAACCCAATACTGTCACCACATCAAAAATTCATATCTGTACTTAAACCGGTTGCCAGTTGCCCATTAAATGCGTGATATACCCAGAATTAAATAAAGTTTTAAACACATCAGAAATATCTGCCCTTCGAATTGAAAAAAATCCCATTTCACGAGGTGAACTAATGAGCAAAAAGAGTTGGTTGTCAGTGCCAGTTTGAGTCAAGCTGTAGAGGACGCAACGAGGTGAACGCGCTGACTGGCCAGCAATACTCTGCGGTCAGAGATCCGCGGCTAAACAGCCCCAGAACCAAATAAGAGCAAGTAGAGAGAGGTGTGGAGGAAAATGATGGGCCTGGCGATCCGCCATGCCACTGGGATGCCCAGTGCAATATTAGTCGAGCAACATCCCATCGTCTGGCTGACCCACCCTATTTTCGTAGCCCAGGGTCATCGCCTCTCATAATTCTCCCATTGACCGCATTAATCAAAGCGATTCGTGACAACCCGGAAAATCCAGAAGTACTGCACTGGCACTCGTAGTCAGTAATCTCGGGGTCAAAGATAACCAGGGAAAGAGAAAACTTGGAATGAAACTCCGGAGAAGTTTCGATGGCTCGATGCCGGTAAGTCGTGCGGTGAAGCGGCTTCGCGAAACCGCAGAGAGTGAACCGAACGACGCAATGTTTCAGCGGCATGGGAATTAAACTCCTCGAATTTATTGGCTAAAGGAGAATGTTAGTGGCTCGACGCTAAACCTCTCCGGGAAAATCTCTGGTTACACGCAGATGGACGGGATATCGGGTTCCTCCAGCTCTGGCTAATTAAAGGGGACGCTTTAAGCGTTCTTACGCGATGATATCGACGTTTTTAGAGCTCCACGCCAAATGCTCTCGTATCGAACGACCGGAAAACGAGAAACAAAATGCTGGGTTTCGTATCATGATTAAGCTTGGCAGAATGATGTGGCTTAAAATTGAATATTTTCAACATTCTCATATATCTTTCATGTTCCAACTCTTCGGCAATTTATCTCTGCTCATTAATTTTGCCTTAACACGAAAACATATAATATTTGTATTAGTCAAAGGTGCTGCCATTGCAAACACTTGAACTAATATAACAATACATCGAGATATACATATATATGTATATAAATTAGACGAGTACAAGAAATAGAAAAATACAATCGTCATCTCATTCTAATAAAAGTCATTATAAACTTTTCTAATTATAAAAAAATGATGTTAATAATTTTAGAGTAACATTGTCAGTGTTAAATCGATAAGAATCCAATTGGAATCATTTATTATACGATGTGGCAAAATCCTAGTTTCCAGATTTCAGAGTGCACGCTAAAAGTTCTTGAACTGGTGTAAACCTAGAAGATGCCGAGAAATGAAGGGGCACATTTTAATTGCAGCCTGCAATGGATGTTGACGGAATATCACGGTAAGGATTTCACATTCGATTGGACATGAACGAGTCACCAGGTTGGTATTAACAAACTTTGATGCTTCCCTGCATCCACCAATAATTAACTGGAGAGGTAATGTTTTTAATTAGGAAGCTTTTTTCGTTACGCAGTGAAAATCGAGCGTTCGACGACGATATCGAATACAGCGAGCGAGGAGGATTTAGGTTGCCGCACGAAATTTCATTAGACTCGCACGGATGGACGAGAGAGAAAGCGCCGCAGGTGGGTGGCAGCGTTTTTATCCTACTACTACTACTAGTACTCCTAGTGGTACTACAACTACTACTATCAATGTCCGCGCACGGCTTAATAAAAAGACTGCTATTGAATACCGCTGGATGCTCGTTAATTATTGCAGGCGCATTTCGACCATTTCAACGCGTTCAATGGAAAACCGTTGCTCTGATCGTACGCTATCGATTCCGGCGACGATATTTTCTTGTTGGCGAAAAATGAACCAGCTCCAAATTAATTCGATCAAGTTACTTGGACAATCAATTTCTATACATATATTCGCGTGGATTGGAAGAACAAATTGCGAAATTCTATGCCAACCCGAAATTAATAGATGCGAATGAATTCGAAGAATTCATTGGAAAATGAATGTCTATTCATGCGACAGGATTTAAAAGGGAGGATTATGTATTTCGATATTCATTTATAGGAATTTTTAGATTAATTATATTGGAAAATGCATTGGCATGTGCTTTTGTGCTGATTTCTTTATTTAAAAATTTTTACGATTCAGGTACGAAAAAAATAGCAACACGTGTAATACCTCAAACGCTTCAAGAATAATATCAATTTCGTTCTGACAGACGATGTCCTAAAAACGGTACATTTTATAATTCAATTATTGAGATCGTACGACTTTAACTAAATGCTCACTTGTGCGTTTAATGTCACCATAATAAATAAAGAAAGAAAATGCGTGTCACGCGACTTAGACGAGAATTGCGAAGTAAAACAGCCAGTGGTTGAAAATGATCAGGTTCGAAGTGTATCACATTTACCCGAGGTAGCGAATTTTCGCCTATTATCAGCAGGCTTGGACACGAGACTGCCGAGGGTTGAGTGAAGTGCACGCAAATACGTAAGCAAGCACGAATCGCGATCTTATCAACCACCGGAAGTCTCATTAAAGTATTCTTACCTTTCTTCTCACTCCAGCTGAGGTCTTGAACAGCCTCGAAGAACCTCGTGCAACCCCGAAGAGGCTCAAAGAACTCCGAGGATTCTCAGTTCTTCGAGAAACGAACGTCTCGTCCAACGACAATTAGTCTTCTTATCCTTATCTACACTCAACCCCCAACCTCCCTCGCACCCTTCCCAGATTCCAAACTATTCGGAATCTCCGGTGAAACTTGCGAGACACGAAAACTCGAACCTCGTGCCTTCCGTCCGTCGGGTCCGCGACTGCTGCACCCCTTTGCTGACAAGGAGAAGCTTTTACGGGAAATTTAACCGCACGGCAACTGCTAACGCCCACGGGGAAAAAACGTAGCCCCCCTCCTCCCCTCATCCTCTTTATGCGCCAAGATGTTTTTAACGAGCCGAGAATCTTAGGAGCAACGAAAGATTTTGTTTTGAGGTTTTCAACATTTTTTATTTAACGTTTAAAACAGAGACAAGTATGGAAAAAATTCGGATAGTATGACAATACATTTTAGGGTTTTCGTTGTGCATTTTTCGTCAGCATTCTTCGACCGACAAAGTAGTCCTTTCAATTCAAACTAGTCAGCCTCTCGACGAAGGGATGATTAGCATTAAAGTTTTTTAACGACTTTCTTAAAAAGTTTGCGAAGTTCCCTAACAACAGACTGAAAGCAGACTGGATCTTTGTTTTCGAAAGCTTTTTGACGGAAACGTTAAAGAAGATTGTAATGGGAGCTTCGAAAATAAAATTTTCGACAAGTGTACGATTATTCACTGTATCAGGGTATAATGGTTATTGGGTGTTCTCGATAACAAGCTTCCGCAGGCTCGGTACGCGAGTCATTCACAATAATCCGATTAATTTCATCGATTTCGAATGAACGTCCTCCCATTTGTCGGCTTAAATTTTCGTTACTATTTATTAGCCATAAATTTTCTCCCGTTATTTCTCCGAATTCAATGGTATTATTTCTTGTAAAATATGAATTAAATGTGAAATTCAATAGTTTAATTCTCAATTAAAACGGATACACACGGTCCCGGCAATATAGGAGCAATCTGCTTCTACAAATTAACTAAATGTTTAAAGGGTAATTGTGTAGCAAGTATTAAATCATGTATCTGCATGAAGGAGCTTAATTCCATTTTGCTGTAATTAATATTGGAAGCTTAAATACCAAGAACTGCGTAAAACGCTTTATAGACCTCAAAGTTCCAATACGAGAATTTTTAGTTACAAAATGTTTCTCTTTCATTTCTTCAATAATTTACTTACAGGCTAAACGTTTATACATAGCAGCTAATACCTACAGAATAATCGAATCATAACAGTTCTTTGGGTAATGACGAATTCAATTTAGAACTTTCAAAACCACACCTTCCTCAACATTCTCACAAGACACACCTACGCGTTGAAGCATCGAAAGTTGCGCGTGTCCCCAATCCCTCGCGAATCGCGGGAATTTCCGGCGAAGCCCAGGCGCTCTGGGTCGATGATTCACCCCTCTGACTCGACGGGAAAGCTTCGTGAGGGAAGCATGCGTGTCCCGAAGCGATCAGGATAAGCAATATTGTCACCGTCGTAGAACTCGCAATAACGATAACCAAGAGAAAAGTTTCAAGTTCGTTTGTCGACCACTTGAACGAGGGGATAAGGATACGGACATTCGTGTATAGCACTCTTTTCCAACACTCTGTCCAGCGAGAGCACGTTTTACCCCTCTTCCCCAATTTTTGTTAGTCCAAACCGAATCTACCTCGCTGCCTTGTCAGTTTCTCTATTCGTTCCTGCGGCTATCTGTCCGACTGGTTTTCCCACAGTGACATTTCTACCCTACGATACACGCCACATTATTCGGGAATGCTGCAGGCTTATTTATCTGATCGATGCATTTCTCCCATACGCCCCACTCGCTATCTCTCTCTTTCTCCCGGAAATTAAAATTTTCTACCGTTCTAATTTATGAGAAATTTAAACTCTCTTTCGCTGTTCATTAGGAAAATTATCAAAAACTATCATAGTTATGAAATAAGTAATATTATCCTCAAAATATCTTGATAGAATATTTTCTAATTGAGTATGAATAATTGTTTATTGCAGATGAAATAGTTGAGACATTTAGCTCCCAAAATCGTGTTGGTTTCCATCAAACTTTTATTTTTCTCGCGGCAAATATCCATAAAATCCACATTCGAGAAAAAGTACACGAGCTTTGCACGAGGAAACCAACGAACAGCAATATTCATTGACCGCGTTTCATGAGCTTTCAGCATCTTTACTATCGCGTACGTAGAAAATACCCTTTAGTAGCGGATCGTCATGAAACGAAGCAGGTCTAAATAAAGAAAGAGGTAAAGAAGAATTTTGCCCTGGCCGCGAGCGACTACAATCCCACGATTTCTCGTTAAGTCTTCTCGGAATGATCTTCACCGAAGAATCTCAAGCAAAGGCGAACGGCGCAACTTCCAAAAGAAAGGAATGAAAAGGCGACGAATGCGTGCAAAGAAACATCCCCTGTTGTTTCTTTCGAATCGCTGCCGGGCATTTCTCGACCCTTCGACGAAGTTTAATCTTCCGAGATCTCGGCAGAAGATTTTTCCGGACTGTAAATAGAAACCGAGAGACGGGAACGCGTATTCTTCGTTAAAAAAGAATGCTAGCACTGTCCATTTGATCTACTGGAATATTCACGTGGTTGCTTATGTGTACTTTTAGGGTGGGATCGAGCTTTATTTTATCTACTAGAGCACCAGTAGGATCGATTAGGCTGGTCGAGTGGATTTCAATAAATATAGAATATTCTCGTGATATTCGCCAAGTCATAGTTCTAATCAATTTCCAGTTTAATTATAGCGAAGGTTTATTGTTTCATTCGGAATAGAAATAGCACTCACTTCCTCTGGTTACTCTTCTTTTACTTTAATTCAGTATGAACTTCTAGTGAATGGAATATTATGAAAAAACACATTTCATCGTTATAACAGAAACAATAATATTACACAGACTGAAACTTGTGGAAAGAAATACATTTATTCTACTCTTCGAATCGATAGAATGTTGAATTTTACTCCATTACGTGAAATCCAGTTTAAAATTTACTTCAGTTATATTTCACTAAACGAGTTTGGTGTTTCTAATAGTTAATGAATCACTTCTATTAGCGTTATTCTTTCTTGGACAAGAGTATAAAGATTCCATGCAAATAATCCTGAGACAATTTGCATTTAAAGTGTTACTATACTCCGATAGATCGATGAACTTAATTATGAGCAAATTAAGACTCGTCCCTTGTATATGGAGTCCAACAGTATGTTTTGCATGTAATAACGATATCATTGCCCCCACAGCCAATTTCCAGTAGCCAGTGCTCCACTCCATATAAGACAGCATAATCCAGCTCTTATCAGGAGCATCAAACGAAACCTGTTTCAAGCCGCCACATAAGCTGGTGGCAGGACAATCTTACAAAACAAATTGAAGTTCTTCTGCGACACGGGACTGTGTCCACTTAAGTGGTTAATTATTTGTTTTGCTAATGCCGTAACTAAGTGTAAGAAACAGGAGGCAGAAAAGATTATGGTAACTGATCATGTAATATTACATTCGATACAAATGAAATAATAATATCTTAATACGATCCGCCTTTCTGTGTGAAAATATTTCACTCTGCTCGGTGTTTCTTTCTGAACTAATAAACCAAGATTATATTTACATTTTGCTAAATTAAGAGAGTCCGTTACATGGAGTGAACTACATAGAAGTATGTAAAATTATGCTGCGCTGTAAAGATAAAATAAACGATATGAATATTTTAAGATTCACTGGAAAATTATTAGGGTGTAGAGACCGTATATTGAATTTGGAAACTATAATTATTATCGAAGCGAGAAACTATTTAAAAAGGCACGTTCGAGATGTGACTAAATCCCTTAAGGTGACTCGCATTCAGCGGAAGCTCATTAAGAAGAACAATGACAAGCGACTGACTAGCAAGCTTGCGAGATGCATAATAATGCCAACGAGAAGGTAAGTACCACCTCCCACCTAACGTACGCGAATTATTACTGTCGACTTAATGGCGTCAGTTTCCGAGAGAAGATTATAGTCGATGACCCGAAACCCGAGGATATCTTCATTACTGTGGAACGAAGCTGAGTGGAAGAGAAAGAGAAAACGGAAAGAGACTGGTGTTGTAAGTACCTACTCGAAGCACGAGTGGTCGCGTCCACCTGCAATTAAAGATCGCTAATGAGACGTATGCAAATGCAGCTGTAAGTCGGTAAACCTGCCTATTGTTCTCCACGAACTAGTGGATTTTGGTATTCGTGGCACGTGCCACCCTATTCGTAGGAGACAGAGCGTGGCGATCTCTTTGAACGTACAGGCGCCGTAGAAAATACAAGGGTTGAAACGAGTAAAAGATACATATACAAAGACTACGGTTTTATCATACGTACATATAAAAATTTGTCTGAATTAGTCTCTTAAGTAGAAATCTTAAGATCAAAATTACCTCTACATTGAACTAAGAAAATATTATTTCTACGAATTATTCATCAAACAATTTTTATTCAACAATATATCAGATTTAAAACATTAAAGTACTTTTTCTCTCGAATATCGTAAGATTCATCCTTCGAAACCAATGAAGAGTTCAAAGTTAGACGGGAAAAATATTGGGCATCCTCAAATGGTCTGGGTGGAACTAGTCTCCTAAAGGAAGGAGCGTTTCCGAAGGTATCAGTGGGCCTTTAGCGAATGATAAATGGCCGTACTAGCCGGATCGAAGTAACGGATATTCAATGTATAACCGCGAATAATTCATGCTGGAATTGGCTGAGTTCCGGACTTAGGTAACTCAGTTACCGAGTGCACCCTGCAACATTTGTTCCGGTCTGTTTCGTGCGGGGACAATAATTTACGAGAGAGGAGACTGTGGTATGAGCTGCACGGCACTAGCTAAACTCGGAACTACAATCACGCACCCCATCCTTAATGCTCTTAGCACATTTTTTATTACGTTACTAAGGTGAAGAAGATTTCGGCCACCTCTGTTCAAACTTGGAAGATAAGTAGCAACCGAGGGACCTTATTTATTAGTTCTACCTATGGTTCTTTGTCTCCATTGTTTTTAGATGGATGTACATAAGTGAGACAATTTATTTTGCAAGGTGATTAAATAGAAAATTAATACCCTGTATTTCAAAAACTTTCGTGTCAAATAATAATACGATTTCCTTTTGAACTCCATTGCCAAAAGATAACTCGACTTACCGAAATTTCTCAACAACGAAGCTTTCAACACGGGTAAATGTAGCATAAAAGTGGTTTTCAAATTCTAAAGCGTTCGCTGCGGCTTCAAGGGACTTATACTAGTACCTAATATAATATTCAGTGGTACAGCACATCTGAAAGCGTTGCTGCAAGCAGCGCAAGCAAAAGGTTCCAAAAAGCGCGCTCGTGTACGAGCGCAGAGGAATAACGAGCCGGTTGAATAAAATGGTCTTGTGTACCTTTAGTTGAGTCGTATCGCTGCAATCAGCGGCTTTGAAAATTAAACGGGTGCCAGAAGCTACGCTGTCGAGCTGGTTGCATTGCTAACCATCCACAAATAATTTTCAATGGCAATGCAGCTACTTTTTTTTAACAGCGTGCTGCTGACAGTGACTTGGAGAGAAACGTAAAATTGGTAACTATCACAATCGCACGCGGTACACTATAGTGCGGTTCCATTAGAATGTAAAACGTTTCCTTTGTACTTGTGAGCATAGTCGCAATTTTGGTTTTGGAAAGTTCAGTGAAAAACTGAAATAAATTCTGAATGCAATAAATTATGCAAATAAATGCAGAGGGTCAGAAAGAAATCTATACACATTAATGGAACAGTGTTGAGTTGGATGTATTCCTTAAGGAAGCCTTGAGTCGGAATTTTATTTTCCGGAAACTAGATGACGAAGAAATTAGCTAATCTAGGAATTCGATTACCACAGTCGGCACAGAATTGTCTGGTGCAAAATAACGAGTATCTCGGAATCGAAAATGCCTAGCAGCATCGACCTGCCATGCCGCGCCGCATCAGGAGCTATTCGCGCGGCATACACGCGAAATACACGCGACATGTAAAACGTGCCAGAGCGCGTCCTCCCTTTCTAGCATTCCGGTTTTCGTTTCGATTGGTTTCAATTTCAACCGAACCTCGCCCTTTTTGCGGCGGAACCAATTTCGTGCTGTTCCACCGTGTGGTGTACCCTCTGTGTCACCAGACACTCGGATCCAAACAATGCCAAACTAATTTATCCGTCGTGAATAATTATCTTTTGCCACTTGATTTACACCCCCTCCCGGCTCTCTAAATCGGACTAATGGTATGTAATAATCGCGGTTTGTAAACTGATTTCTCTTGGCAAAACAGTATGCATAGAACAATTATTTTTAACGTTGATCATTGATGGATTACGGGCAAGAAGCCAGTAAATATTAGAATGGAATAATTGGTCCTATAATTCTATATTATATTAAAATAGGAATAAATTATTTTCAAAGGCAATTATTCTGACGTTCTTCATCGAAACTGAAGTATATATGCCATGAAAAATGTTATCTCACATTTATCTTATTAAATCCGTTCTCACCAGAGCAGTCAATATTCCTACATGCGAGCCGGTCATGAACTCCAAAGTTCTCATTCCGTGAGGATGGATAAAAGCAGCATGAAATTGCAGGATCCAAAGTATTGAGAGTAGCTCTTGTTCTCTTGCAGTTCTCGAAGCACTCAAGATTAATCGTTTTGATTCGAGTGACAAGGAACAGAATTACATTCTCTCCGCACGAAAGCACGCCGGAAAATAAAGCTCGGATTACATCATAAACCTTTCTCTCGAACGCGCGCCGACTGCTGTGAAATTGAAATCGTACTTTATGAAATACCTGGAGATTTTATGCCTCGAATGCTGATATAACACGGAGCTACCACTGCGAGTGAGTATTTCTGTACACGAGTTCCAAGGTTTCGAATTTTTACAAAGGGGATGATATTTTATCGCGAAAATGAACTCCTTCGCGAATTTCTAAGAAAATCCTTAGAATCTTGTAACTTTACTACGCGTATTCAGCATCCTAGCGCTTCCTCTTCATCAAGAAACCAAAATGTATTTCAGTATCCAGTAAAATTCGTGTCATTTGTGTAGCTAGAATTTGTAGCAAAATGTAAAACCCAGAATTTCAGTGCAAACTGTTTCATTATTTTAAGTAATGAATTTGCTAGTTCAAAATATCTAGGATTAAAAAAATTCTATTTGAATTTCTGGCCGAGCTTTCATGTCGTTAAAAGCCTCATCTCATTTTTCGAGTTAGACGTGGAAGCTCGAGAGTATGAAAATGAAGGAAGAGAAATCGCATAATAAACGAGAGTTATAGTTCGACATGACTGTGCCGCGATTACTGAGTGAGTGTATTTTTCAAGATGACGATCGATGATAACGGTAGGCAAGCCCTGAGTTCTACGGCTTTAAACACATGCGCCATCAACTAATTGGAGTATTTTAGCTAACGGCTAAGATCTTGCATTGCCATTATTCTTCCTGGCTTTCGACAAGAGCACGTCACGAGAAACTCGGTGAAACCGGAGTTAACGAGCATCGACACTCCAGACAGGCAAGTAGAATGTTCGCCTCTGGGTTGAGAAGGTCAGGGAATACATACGCCTACTATTTACGACTCGATACAGGAAATTTCCGTTCCAAATTTTAATTAGCCACTCCCATGTGTATCGAGTATACAGAACATATTATGAGTTAGCATTGGCAGGATATTAATTGTTGAATTAATTCCAGAGTTATATCGATATTATGGGATTTTGCAACGTGGATAATTATGGAATACAATTTGTTATTCAATTAACCCTGAAACGATCACGATTAATAATACCGTAATGGCATTACTAGTGATGAGTCTAATATGAAATGGATTGGACGTTGATTTATATTTGTCACAAATGCGCTATCGCTGTCTGTACGAGTGCCAGAGCAAATTTTGTATTAATTATGTTTAAATTTGACAGTCCTTTTACACTGTATAAAATTACCATGCTTCATCACAGAATTTCATCCAGTACACTGAAAACTAGAAGTCCCATTACTCTCATCCGTGTTATGTTAGAAATAAGTGCACTTTCGCTGAGTGAGTAAGCATTTCCAAGCAAAATCTTAGAACAATACGAGAGTGAACGAAGCATACAAAATTGCATGGCACGCAAAGTTTTCCTTTAGGACATGTATTTATATGTACATAACTTCTACGAATATGTTATTAGAAACAAGTAAATTGATCTAACAATAGAATATTCAATTAACTACGTTTGTACAATTTTCCAAATACAAAGAAGTCGAAAGTATTACCTCAGATACCCTGTTTCCATACGAAACCATCATCAAAACCATAGGGATAGAACTACAATATTCTTTTTCCAATGCCAATTAATTCAACAACCAGCAACGATCGTTTCGCAAAGCCAAGGTAGCAAGAAGCTTGTGAAAGTGCTGCTTGCCGCGCCTAATCACGTAACAAAGGAAAGGGTTAATTTGGCGGGAGCGCGAGATGGAAGTCTCCGGTACATAAGAAGCGAAGCCCAGACGGTCGTTGAAGACGACCCTTAAGACAAGCGATCCTGGCAACGCGTTATCTTCGCACGGCTTCAACCAAGCGTACCAGAAGATCGTTTAGATAACGATCGAATGGTCCAGCACTGTGAACCGAGTGCCGAGCAAGAAGAGGTGCGACCAATGGCAAAAAGGGAAACAGGGTGGGGAAGAATCACCCAACGCAAGGCAAGGCAAGACTTCTCGCAGATAAGACTCTTCAAATGGTCCCCTAGCGAGTTCTTCCAACTACTCAACACTGTAAAAGTCGACCCAGGGCAAATGACACACATTGGCTGGGTTGTTAGTTGTTAAGAGTGTAAGTCAAACTGTAGCAGTAAAGTTGATCTTATCCGAGCTAATTAAGGGCCTACTGCACCGAAGTAAGGGTACGCTCTGGGAAACGAAGCACGAGTTCTACGTTAATCATCGTTGAAAAACCTATGGTAGAACCAAGTAGTTGCAATTAGCGTTGTTGCGAAGAGAACAGTGATGGTGCTTACTGTTACTTATGGATCATTTGTAATTCTACATACGATTTGTACTGATTGTACGGATTGTTTTCAATTGTAAGCTTCGTTATTCAACTCTAAATCTAGCTATCAAATATAGTATTGTATATACTTGTTTTCGTTTGCCTTCTTCAATGGATTAATTTTTAATCAATACCGATCCAATTAGCAATCTAATCAAAGTTCTTTACTTCTTAACATATTGGTATGTGGAATATTCTACATATACTATGTATAATTGAATAAAGTATATTTGGTGGATTCTTGGAACATTCTCTGCCAGAGCCAGCTGCAACTGATCGTCCAAAGAAATTAGTGATCTGTACCCAACGAGGGTGAAGACGATGCCAAGACAATCCTCGTGAAAAAGTTGGAAAGTTCTGACAATACTTTCAGCTAATATTCACCCTAATATATTTTAATGCCCATTGCACTCAGTTGCAGTTCTCCTGTTTTTAATTCCAAAGAGGCAAGTGAACGTATCAAATACACTGGATCTTAATTTAGATATATTTACAATATTCCAGTAGGAAACATCCTCTATAAATAACGATCCGCTTTTATGAACACTCAACTCACCACTGGTTTCCACCGAAAACGCATGCCCATTATACCTCGCCACAATGGAAGCGCGTGCGATGGCAATGGGTTGGGGAGCTATTTTCCACGGCATAAAAAGTACGCGATAATAACGATAAAATTCCCACGAAGTATCCAGTTGACGTACGTTTATGCGACCGTTCGCTGCGGCGTAAAAGAAAACGCTGCCGATACAAAGGAAGTAGCGGCCGGTCCTTATAACAATTTCCCGAGGGGTAGGAGGGTTTATTGCTCGGAAGCCCAATGCCAGAGAAGAGAAGCCAGCAGCACAACGCCCGGTACTTCTCCATCATCGCGTTACTCTCGTGCCAAGATTCCTGCCGTCGCCTTTAGTGTGCCAAAAAGGAAGAAACCGAGTACCGGCCGGATGCCACGCACACAAAATGCAGGAATCTCAGGATGCATCGATCCACCAGACGGACGTTCTTTCGCTGAACGAAGCCACTCTTCGTGCCAATACGCTTCGCGTTCGGATTATGGGGGGTATGTTCTCTACAGTTTGAGGTTTACTTTACCTTTGTTTTCTTAATGCCAATTTTACGTTCACATAGCGAGCTATAGATTTCACATAACTAATGGCACTTCCCAACTATTACTTCAATACTGTGACAATAAGTATTGTTTTAAAATATAGTAGTATCGTAGCAACATAATAATTTTAATCTTTCGATATGAAACAACTGAAATAAACTATTCTGTGCTAACGATAGTTTGTGTTTATTTATTTCAATACGATTCATAAAGGAATCTAGTTAGACAAACTATTATTTATAGGGACATATAAATAAAACAATGATTGCAATTATTTATTAAGTAGTAGTCTCCTCTGTCATAACAGTTAATACAACGAAAAACACATCTTTTACATAAAATGCTTCTTCGACCATAGAAACAGGTGTTCGGAAATATATACGAACGATTTTGTCCAAACTAACCAAGAACGGAAAACAAGTATATTACGAGTTACAATTAAATCTGATTCCGACGATGAGGAGAACAAACTTTACAAGCCACTTGATCCAAAAATAAACGACGAGATTCGTTAATCAGGGAATCGGCTGTGCTCTAAAAACAGGCAGCCAGGTACTACCACTGCTATTGTTTTACTAGAAATCGACATGATGCCGAGAGATAAATCTATCGTCGACGCAACAGGTTAACATGCAACCTTCTATTCACCGGCCATGTTTCTCATTTTCCCTGAACGACAATGAAACACAGTTAACAGTCGAGTTGTTCTCCGAACCACTGATTTCTCGCTGTCGACTACATTGTGATAGCAATAATTATCAACTGTTTCAACGGAACATATTTCTAATTTCGCATTTAGCTCTCCACGTTAAGCGATCCTAAAAGCACAATCAAAAGTCAAGTTATTCTCACAATGTTTTTAACATTAGAATTAGTAATTATGTCAAAATAATTTGCTTATATTTTTTCCTCGTAATTTCTCTCTTCAAAACTCCATAGTATTATCTGACTTTAAAATGGCAAACCTATCCATTTATATTTTCGGTCTTGCGTTGTTGCTTGAATTCAATGGCAAGGAGAAGCGATAAAAAACGAATACATGGATGCATAAGTACACGTTAAATCTTGGTAGTTCCAGTTTGAACTCGAATCGCCAATACACTAAAAGTTGTAGAAGCAAAATTCTTGAAGTGAACCACTTGAGCGCTGACAAAAGATACCATCGAATTAAGAAAACAAGCGCTAACAATTGGTTGGAGAAGTCGGTTTCTATCAGCTGAAATTTCTTCTTGGTGAACTCGTCGATAAAAGCCGTAGGGTTCTCGATACGACGTAAAGGGGATGAAGTTCGCAAACCCCGACCGTACAGAAAGAGACGTCATAAAGAATACCGATAAAACATCATTTCCCGAGTCTACCATTGTCCCTGATAGGATTCGAGTTACTTTACTTCGATTTGTGGCCCCACTGATCCTCCTTGTTTCTTACGGTCACGGTTATATATAAGTCTATTATATACAAGTATACAATATGGTTCGATGAAAAAGATACAGCAGAGTTGAGACCATCAATATTTACACCCAGGTAGAAATCGCATCGAAATTGTTACGAACGGTACTTCAAGGGAGATACTTTCCGAGAAACTTACTCTTTATTGGAGAAAAATAGAATTATTGATGTATGACATTCGTCAACAATATACGTCAAGCCGAATTTTATAGCTAAACACTTTTATGCAAATTCGAATGTTTTTAATAAACCTCCTGCATACAACTAGCGTAAATATTTTGATTGTAATGATAGGAAAAAATGTAAACGTAGAGAGACACTAGCAGCAATAACAATGGCAAATAATGTTGCATTCGGCGAGCTCCTTCGACTCACAAATGCAAGTTCGAGTAATTAATGTTCTATAAAGGAACTAATTCGCTAATGCCGCAATGTTTAATGCATCGCGATGCTAGCCTCCCGCTTGACGATCTGCAATGGCCAACGCTATTGTCTGGGATTCGAGTTAATTTGTCGCTTGATCGCCGATTCGTGGTACCCGCGGGACTTCAGGGACCTCGAATTCGGCCCTGCATCAGCCACGCTATAAGGTTCAATGCGGTTAATGGTGCACCATGCGTGTCGTGCACCCATCTTTATCACCCTCTTCAACCTTTGCTTTACGCGTGTCTTGTCTCACCTCTTACGAACAGGATAATTCGATTCGACAACATTGAATCTAAGGGAAAAATCTTTGTATCTATCTTTGAAAAAAACGGTATATTGTGTATATGACGACTCATAATAAAAAATAAGCCGAAATTGATGTAAAACTTAAAAATACCTAATGATAATTGCAAAAGTTGCAGAACATGACAGAGACCATATTACATAGCTTTTGGACAATTCTACTTATCCCCGTACGATAAACTAGTCACCCATTTAACCAGATCTACCCATCTCAACAACCGATTAGACTTGGGAGTTGAGACTACCATTTCCGCCTCACAAACCACATTCCCCTCGATTTTTTCCCCAACGCTATCTACATCCAATCCCTCGGTTAATTAATGAACAATTAATTCGTCGCGGCTCTCTATAAATTGGCCGTATCAGACGACGTTATCGTGGCGCCCGTCAATATTTACGCGAGTTTCACTGGTAGACTTCACTACTAAAGTGGTTCGAGCGGTTTGCCGCCCTCTTTCCCCGAGAGATTCGCCTCTGCGCCGTCTTATCGATCGTACTGGGCTAACTTTCCAGCGATAACAGGCGTTATCTCGATCGAGGCACGCGGCAAAAATAGCGGTGCCTCTGCGCAACTGAATTGTTCCATCTCGAGGGTGGCAGCCGCCTTTAAGCACTGTTCCTGGATGGAAAGTTGGATGACTACCCATAAGCTAAAAGAGTGTACAGATGCAAGAAAAACTTATACTATTAAAAATTCTACTTTTAACAAAATATTGCGCTACCACAGTTTCGTAATAACTCAGATCGAAGTAAAAATCGTAATAACTAGACTGTGAACGTTAATAATAAAATATGATTCGATTAAAACACAAATACATCCTGAGAAAACTTTCCTTTAGTTTCTGACTAGTTAGCCAAGTTCTCATCACTGAACATGGAAGATCCTTCTTCCAGCAGATCGAGCCAGTCAGAAACAGGAATCGCATTAGATAACTCGATATGTTCCTTACTTTCGTAATCCTGAATTTTCCGAGCCATCTGCCACTTGGCTCGTTCCGGACCTCGATCGCGCCATTGAATTCACTGAGTTAATTCTCGCGAGCCCCACACCAATTCGAGGAGCCCCAAAACTGGCTCTGAAGCTGAAGTACAGGGTTCCACCCCCTGCTTTCTCTTCTCGCAGTATTCCAGTGACAATTACGACGAGAACGCGAGGAATGAAAGATTACCGAGGGGGAAGAGGCTGAAAAGGGGTGCGATCGATAGGAAAGTCGACACCGAGGACCGTATTCTTAACAACTGTCTTGGCAGAGTGTCGTCTGCAATAGACGATCTTCGTCACGGTAATTCTATTGGATGGTGTTTTAAAATGATTCACAGTGATTCCTTGGCAATAAGTATCGACTTAGAGGATATCTATCTAACGATACCTAATCTAACAGGTCATGAATTTAATGAAACGACACTATAACTAAGAATTAATATCAATTCAAACTAATTATTATAAAAATGGCTAATATGGACATGAATAGAATTGGATTTTAATTTTTTAATCAGTTCATTTATACTGGAACAGTAATGACACCTCCTTTTAATCGTTGCAATATGCATTGTGCCTTTAATTACAAGAGGATTAATTTTTTACATGTGCGTTTCCATGGGAAGACTTGCAACTATGGATTAAAATATTGAAACAGCAGTTACCTCTGCATAGTATTTTAAATTAATGTGAAGCTAACAACAAGTCTCTCAAGTAAGCAGAAGCAGTAGGAGGAATTTCAATTTACGTTATCCTATTATACAACAGCATACCATTATAAACGCTGACGCAGAGAGGAAACTAAATCTCTTTGATTCTAGCAGCAACAGTAACGAGAAGAGGAGAAACTGCTTAATTTAGGCTTAGGATGAACTTGAAGAGCGAAGCGTCATTTCGCACGATTCAAGAGACTTACACGATTGCAGGACCGTTTGTCTGACTTAGTAGCTGTGGAAAAAGGATGAAATCCGTGCGGTGGTATCCGCTGACGCGCAGAGCCAAGCGCATAAATCAGGATTCAAGCAGTTATCAGAAACTCGGCTTGGCGAAATCTTCTTAGAGCAATTT
This sequence comes from Trypoxylon attenuatum, assembly GCA_963989405.1. NCBI lineage: Eukaryota > Metazoa > Arthropoda > Insecta > Hymenoptera > Crabronidae > Trypoxylon > Trypoxylon attenuatum. Next base: position 12,338,318 of record OZ022490.1, on the reverse strand, counting down.
GTAGCACAAACGGTCCCGTTACGTTCGAATATATCTAGAACATTTGGTCGGAAAGTGACGGACAAAATGTACCTCCGGTTTTCGGAAGAAAGGATGCGCAGGGACTAAAATAACAACGTAAAGAATTCCTTGCCAGAAACGAAACTCGAGTAAAGCGAATCTCGTTGAGATAATTCTCGGCTAACAAAACATCCAAGTATTATGAGGTTTACTTGCTAAACGGTATGAGTCAATAGGAATATAAAAAATATGGTTGTACGTGTACTGAAGTAATTACGAAACGTTAGAAAAATAAATCTCGGTAACTGTTGGTAAAAGTACACCACGTAAATAGTAGTTCGTTCTAATTTTAATGTATTAATAAGCAATTATGCAGAGTATTACACTAGAGGTTTTGCAAATAACTTTGAGTTTCCTGCAAAAGCCGTGGAGTAAAATATTATTCATTTAAATACGAATTTTATTCTCTTATTTTTTGCTGATACAGCATTAATTATGAAATTGTCAGTTACGAAAGTGTCTTTAATGTTCATAGAAAATGCAATTTGATCAACTGCAATATTAATTAATTTCGCTAAACCAAAAAGGTATAAAATAAACTGAAATCGAAGTCTCACTTTACGCCGATACGAGAAATTCCGAACATTGGCTTTCAGGAACATAAACCTCACGAATCCTTTATCGCCCTGGAAATACAGTGTTCGCCTTAATTACACACACCCGCAATCGCTTAATCTGCCGATTAAACGAAAGTTACGAGAATTCAGTAACCGGTATTCCTTATCAAGCGCATAGAATTTCAAGGCAACGAATTGGCACGACCGATTTACGAACAAAAGCATCGGTTTAGTCGAACAATTCCGTTGGCTATATCTACAATACGACGTGCGATACATTTTGTCTGCTGGGGCAGAAGAACGACGAAATGTCACAACCTTGACCGCTCGCTTCGCTTTCGGAGGTTTTGAACTCGAAGCGACAAGGGCCAACAGGATTTCGGATCAACGGAGGCGCCGCGTCGCGCCGTGTGCTAAGCTCGGATTCACCCTATGTAATCCAACTCAGTGCTACCAGTCACACCGTGTAATCGTCCGGGACTTTGCTCTCCTTTCCTCCCTCTGAATTCAATGGATTTCTTGCTAGCATTCTATGAATTCTAGTGGTACTACGTTTTGCGGGTACTTAGGACTTCTGAAATGGAACGGCCTTTGATTAACCCTTCCGTGATGATAATGAGCCATTTAATCTTTTAGAATCACTTTGCCGATATCGGCACCCTTATTGTTAGTCCAAAAGTGGTATAATTCAAAACTAAGTTTTTTAGAAGATGTGACAAACTGATTTCGCAAATCAAGTAATTTTAATATTGCAATTAAGTTATGATTTAAAGCACCAAATAAAACATTTATTCAAAATTATGTTTCAATGGGAAATTTATTAAGAAGGTTACTCTGTGATATCTTTACGTAGACTAATACATACATACATACACCACTTTTGCAGGTATATAGCATATGTATGGATAATGTATATTTAATGCAAATATCTTTCTCTTTTTTTTTATGAGCAATTTACGCGTCCGCTGAGCTCTTATGTTGATTCTATATCTTCATAAGATTTGTAAAACATTTCATAAAACCCTTGAAAAGCTGCATTCATAATTCACTTTGCGTGGCAATCTCTATAAACAAGTTGTCAAGGGTGACTTGGTAGTTGTTTGCATGCGTCAACCGGTACCCATGAAAATCGTGTAATTTACGGAATCTTTCGCACCATCAGGGTGCATGCTGGCCCAGCAGCGGATTCAACTTCAAAGAAAGCATTTCTTAAGAACATATATTCATCACGCGCACCATGAGCCACCGCATAATCTAAGGAGTCACGAAATGCAACTTTTCATCGTCGCACAAGGGTTTATTTAAAATTGTAAAAAAAGCATACATTCGCGTGCTTGTACATGTATATATGTATCGCGTGTAATATACTACGTTCCTGGCGAACGAAATATTGTGAGAAATTGGTCTGCGTAGAGGTATGGTTTAGTACTAAAAGAATATGTGAGTCGTGCATCATATTGTTACGCACTGGATACATACACACAGTATATACAATAATAAGATTTATGTGTGTATGTATTCATAGCACATACGTAGTTAGATAAAGCTGTGTGCCATGGATGCTCGAAAAGACAGATAAAGAAAACATATTGTTATGAGTGGTAAGAGGAAATAAGTGTTATATCCAGAGCTATTTGGATTAGAGGAAATCGATAATTCCGTCTGGGGAAAAAGATCGTAAATTAGTGCTTTTTCAGGGAATAATAAATAAGAGGATTATGAGTGTATAAATAAATGTATTGAAACTTTCATGTAGTTGCACACACTTGAAGATCGACTGCTCTCAAAAACGAAGACCTTTAAGAAATTTACATAACCGAAGATGAGTAATAATTACGAGGAAAATACCTTAGTTCCAACACGACTTATCCGTTCTTCAAATTACTGAAACAGTAAGATTTCGGTTATCCATTCTGCAAATACATAATGTATAAACTCGCTATGGAGATATATTCCTACAAACGACTAAACGTACTTGTATAAAACTGACGCAAACTCGGATACCGTTTTCGCAGAAATTAATAACTTCGTTTCCGATTTCAGCATCAAATTTTCGGAGTTTGCTCTTAAAAAGGGAACACCAAATTGGAATTCACCATGCTCACCTGTATCCGATATTCACGGTAGGTCCCGGGTGGCGAAGTAAAAAATTCCCTGAGCGCACACGCATTACGCAAGAGCTTAATTAAGCCCCGTGAATCTGCCTGCCGCCGTGGGCGTGCAAAGCGAGCTTCCTGCAGAGCTCTGTGCACCGTTTCCAGACACACATATCCCCTACACCGAGCACGAGATAATTTCTCCAGGTTATGTGGCCAGCCTATACAATTCATTTTCTGTATAATTTTCATAGGTACTTGACGCATTCCCATAGCAAGCTGGTTCTGGGTCATTTGTTGTTCAGGTCGCGTAGATCTCGCTGCGGATACACCCTCTACGTCTTCTGTATGTATTACATACATATAAACTCTCTTCTATGATCGTTACGATGTATGGTATAGCGCTGTAACGTATAATTACATTGAAATGAAGTAATGTGATAGCGAGCTCCTAGCGACATGTATAGTGAATTTTTGCCGTGCCGATTCCGCGCGAAAGAACCCCCGACGATTGCAACGACAAAGGGATGTTTAATTTAATTCAGAAGTACACGATTCGTCGACCCAAACAATGTAAGGTATGTTTATACAGTTGACGCGTGTGTACGCGCGACCGAGCACTAATGCGTTTCAGTTACATACACCATGATAATTGCTGGTCTTGTAAAGCGATTCGTATGCCAATTTGAAAACTGCGACCTTGTCCAAATTAAGAGACCTCGTAGCCCCCAACGCGCTATTTTCGATGAACCTTTGTATATTGCAATTATAATTAGGTGTGCTGGTGCAATTAAACCCTCGCCGAGTTTGCGCATGCGAACCTTCTGTACAGTGTTATTACACTGCAAATTGCTTGTTATGGTGCAAACATTTTGAATGAAACTTGATTGGCTATACTATTGATGCGAGAGTAGATTAAAAAGTTTAATCAGTGAAAACAGTATAATATAATGTGAATCGAACGAACTGTCTGTTTAGAAATTTATCTGCTATTACTAGTAATTATCTACTGTTGGAGTTATCGTGCCTTTTATCACTTCATAAAACAGATTTTAAAGAAACAAAGATTAATTCTACTACTTTTTAAACTAGCAAAACAATTAGACGTTTTTCAATGAGAATTCCAGACCTGAGTATAAATGTCATTTATAACATATTTCTCTGAGTTCAATATTCAACAGAACGAAAATGAAGAAAGGGCCATTCCACAGACAGATGCGAAGAAAAATGTAATTTGGTCGCGGACATTCCGCACTTACTCGTAGCCTGTATATGCTGGCGGCCCCAAAGCACAGTAGTCACCCTAGTCACCCTAGTCACCCTACTCACCCTATCTCCGCGCACCACGCGGATCCCTCTATAATACGTCGAGCCACCGCGTCAGCCACAATTCAGGAATACCAACCTGCGAACAAACAAACGAGTTAATTAAAACCATGAGACTATTGCGAAGGAAGAGGGAGGGCAAGAGGAACGCAGACTGGAGTAGAATGCGCGAATACCAATGGGCTCCGAATGTTTCGGATTTCTGGTTCAGTGTCGCGACGGAGTTTCTCCAACATCCAAAGTAACTTATAAGGGACACTATTCAATTGATGCCAGAGTTGGAAACTTTTTCATCATTTTTTTGACAGCGTTAGTTGTAAGATTAACGAAAATGCATTTATATGGATACTTTAAATAGCCCATTTGGTTCCTTTTGAGACGCGTTGTGCGTGTCATCGTGAAATAGCGAATACATTAAAATAATTTGATAAACAAATTTGCGGTAGGATTCTTATTATTCAAGAAGTTTTCAGACTTTGATTTCCAAGTCCGTCAGAAAGTGGAAGTTCTGAATCTCATTTAACCGTGCGTGTCACACGCAAAAACGACTCGACAGAAGAGGACTGGTATCCACATCCGCATCCACATCCGCCTAGGGGAAGGTTTTCTATGCATATGCATATGCATCGTGTATACGCGCATGTGACGTGAAAGAAGCAGTTTTTCCCGGGATCGACGCACATTCCGTACATGTACATGCATATGTGTGTATCTACATATTATATCTATATATTCATCTACATTCGGTTGTTTTCCTGCGTTATCCTGCAGTTCTAATTGCGAATGGAGCAATTTCGAACAAGCACTTTCGATGACCGACCTTTGTCACCGACGTTGCTTGTTTTGTTAACGGACGCCAGCTTGACTCGTTCCCTGGTGCATCCTGTACACGCAAACTCTGACTACCATATAGAAAATATGGCGCTGATGGTTTTTTCTTGAAAACTAATTACAGCATTTGATTTCTGTCCCCTTGAATCATGAAATTGAAATTCCAATGCCAGAACATTCTGAATTTATTGTTAAACAAAAAAACTTATTAATTTAACGCCTGTACGCGGGCTTAAGATAATAAAGTCAATATTAATCTGTTGTATAAAAATATGCAGTAACAATTATAATTTATTGCATATAATCCCGGTATGAATAAGAGATTCTTAATACAATGAGTTATGATAAAACAATATGAAACTCCTTAATATATATTTGAATTTAGTCGTATACCCCGGATTCTGCGGTTAGCAGAAAATGCAAAAGGAATCTTTAAGCTCCAACGAGTATTAAATCTAACTAAATCCTCCCAAGCCACGAATATACACCACGTTCCACAAACCTCTGGTTCCCGTGCTCTAATTAGCGGGAGAAACGGCGAGATTTCGTTAACAATCCTAAAGTCGCTATAATTGGTCCCTGGGAGGAAGATAATGAGTATATAAATATAGAAAACCATCCAGAAGAGCATATGGATTGAGGGAGCTTTTCCTCGAGATCCCGTATCTCGAAACATCACCGAAGAAATTTTGAGTCCCTTAATCCGTGCTCTGCGCTCGAGGATCCAATTCGTGGAGGTCAGATTTGTCATAGAAACCAGCAGACTACGTGGATTTAACTTCGAATCTAGGCCACGCTATGCCATACGAATATATATACCTTTGGTACGAATGCACAGGAGCAAGACGATGGGATGCGAGTGAAACGGCCAGCGCAGTTTGCGATCTTTGTGTCTCTGCGAGTCTACATAGTCTTGAATCTAGATTCTACATATATACACACAAAGACAGGTCCGTTCAGTTTTCGATGATTTATGCGGTAAAGTAAGTGTACCTAAACATTTCCTCGCTCGTTGAATACGACCGATTTGCCACTCCTAAATTGAGATTCGTGCCGACTAGACTTTGGCCAAGTATCTCGGGTCTCTTTTTAGAAATCCGGAGGAATTCGACCAAATGGCAGCTTCAAGATAAATATACGCACTCGAAAAATTCCTTGCGTATTGCGCTTGGAAGTATTCGCTAGATCGATGTCGACGAACGTACGCCAAATGACTAAATGTTGCGAATATTTATCGAAATGTAAAATTTATTGCTATTAAGCTTAAAAATGTGTAACGAACCTCTGTTAACCTTTTATCTTGTATAAATCGTTCTAACACTGTAATATTCCATCAATTTATATTGACGAGTAATATTTAATAAAACCATATTTCAGTAGCATGAAAATTTCATTAAGTTCGCAGGCGATTTTTTCGCAACTTTTGTGTATTGTTAAATATGAGTACAGGAAAACAGTAATAAAAATGAAAAATGGAAGAAAATAAATGGATATCAGTGTACATCGTGAAAGCCAAAATGAATGGCATCGATTTGTTTTCCCTCTCTCGCCAAAGTTCTTCTCCTCTTGACCACGTCTACCAAACTCTATCGACAGGTATTTTGCAAAACGAACGACTGACGTTACTTACGAAACGAACGACTTTGTTTTATGCACTTATGCGTTTACGGTGGTCTGAAATCAGCAATTGCGATTTACACGGCTCGAACGTCATTCTACGGTTATGACTGCAATTTAACGCGGACGTTTACGACATTTTCCGACATAAAATTGCTGTAGCGTTAAAAATAAGGTTGCCTCTTACGGTTCAGGTGTAGACAGACTCTAATGTGCAGACGAAAATCATTACACAGTTTCATAGATTGACACAACAGGTGCATCCTTCTTGTTATCTTTAAGACACTTCCTATTGAATGAAATAATGAGTACCGCCAAAATACCTCGTTAAAATTATCTGGAACTCTTAGCATTATTGAATTCTATAGATAAGAATGATATTAATAATTCTATGGATAAAAATTGATTAAAATCATCCAACTGGTATGCAAAAAACAAACTGTTCAAGATACTTTGCTATTTAGGTAGGTAGCTCGCTCATTTGCCTCTTGGTTGAAATTTACAATTTATCTCACGGTTTCTCGTACCTCTTCAAGGGAAAACTTGAAGTCTGAAAGTTTTGGGTCGTTCGCAGTAGTCGAAATACGAGTTCCTAGACCTCTTCAGCACTTCGTACTATTCCAAATTTTCGCGAAAGCTCCGAATAACGAACTTCAAAAAGCAATCTCGATTGCTCGCTACGTTAACTAAGGTTTTGTTCGCTCATTGCAGAATGTTTTTCAGAAAATGAATTTTGTTTGACTTAAAAATTGGTTGTTACTGTCTACTTGAAGATTTCCTTATGCAATCATTTTAATATAAAACAACAATTGTAAGGACATCATTACGTAGTATTATAGTAAGGATTTAAATAAAGAAAAGTTAAATGTGAATACAATAGGCCTTTATTTCCCTGTTCCATCACATCACGATTTACATAGACATTGACATAGAAATACGCTAAAATGACGAGCTAATCTTGTGCAAGAAATCAATGACCAGTGAATGAAAATCAGAAATGATCGTAACTGTGCGAGTACGGCCTAGCAGCTCACCCCGAGGTCTGGGTGGGCTGCGCGCGAGCAGAGGCAACCACACACAGACTCGAAACGCGAGGCGCGAGGAAAAGAGCGAGAGAGGTCCACCGGCGTTCATCGTTTCCGAGGTAATTTTAGATCGGTAAGATAGCGTCTTAGCGGCGAACCATACGACGAAGACAGTCGGAGTAAGCATAAGCGCAAGCGAGAAATTGAGAAAAGTGAGAAGATCTTGAAGCCGGAGAAACAGAGAGACAAGGAGGAAGAGAACCAGTAGAACAGTAGTAGCGTGTGGTATCAGACCTAGACGAAGAAACTATCCAGCGGTAGAACTATTGTAGGATAGAAAAGAGAGAGCATCAGGTTCCTAGGAGAACCGAGCCAGCGGGGAGCCTCGAACTGTTTATGAAAGAGAAAACCAACCGAAACAGGCACAAGACTGAAAAGGGTTACCCGAAGCACCGCAACCGCACATATGACGAACGAGGGGAAGGAGAAACCGGAGAAGAAGAAGAAGAAGAAGAAGATGAAGGAGATGGGAGAGGAGGAGGAAGAGGGTATTCAGAGGATGAGAGGAAGAAGGAAGCACGGAGGGCGCGTACCACCAAGCTGGTAGCAGGAGGAAGACGCAGCACCTCGATAAACACATTCGAGGAAGATTGAGAGGCAGAGAGGAGAGTGCGGGGCAGTGAGCGCAAACCATCACGGAACGAGGAAGAAGAGGCAGTGGAGTCGAGAGGGTGAGAGAAAGAGGGCGTGAGAGGAACGGAGAGCCGCGACTACGGCCGCGAGTGGTCTTCTCGAACGCAGTTATGCCGACCAGCTCGAACCGGGTGCCGCCAAATCGAACCCCGGTTCGAAGTCCGCAGGCCCGTGCCCGCAGGATCCACCAAGGCCGGGAGCCCGAGGACGAGGAAGACGAAGAGATCAGGAAGAGGACCATCTCGATAGGAAAGTACTGCCAGACGGTGAAGTACGTTCGAAGGAAACTTGCCTGCCAACCAACTACATACCTGGAAGAAACAGAGTGGGGTGCTGCTGTTCGTCGAAGGAGGGAAACTGAGAGAACAAGCGACAAAAGGAGAATCTGAACCACCGTAGCACAGTGTTCCTGGTCTTGAGTGACGTGAAAATAGAGGGGTCGAGGGGAAGAGAGGAAGAGAATGCTAGCGGAGTTGGGGGTGGAATAACGGGATGGATGCTTCGTCAGTTCTTATCTGGAACAAGAGCTATTGAGTTCTTTTCCCTGTGATTGTATGCATCGCGCATGGTGACTAAGTTGGTGCTCTCGGAGTAGAAAGGAAGGAGGACAACTGAGGAGGATTGAGACCAATGGAGCATATTCAGAACAGGGCTAACTGTGTCGTGGGGATGGCGATGTTGGAATTTCTTCCCTCCGTTATCCCAATGTCTCATTTACCACGTTTCCGGCTACGTTTTATATAGTGTGGTTAGCTCGCGAGTTTCGCGATGATTGATTCCGATCGAGGAATTTCAATGCCATTGGCCACGCTGATTTAACGCAAAGGAAAAACAACGCAATGGGAGTGACTACTGGATACATAGGAAAACAAATAGTGGTACGTGACAGAGGTTTAATTGATCTTAGATTTGGTCTCAATGGTAGAATGTGTACCGTGAAGTTCTTTGCGATTGGAGATATTTTCTGCGACGATGATTCACGTGTGCTTCTATGTGCACGCGGTCGATATTTACGTTCTGTCGAAAGATATAGTTTGACGTGGAAAAGTTATGGCAGATGCTTTGAGAAAATCATAGGAGCTATTGTTCATCGGCTTCACCGATCGTGCATTTTTCAAGCTTGAAGAATCGCTGTTTCCTAAAATGACGCTTGACAGTGAATTTAACAACAGTCAACATGTAAAATGTGACTGACAGTGTGGTAAACTGTTCGTTACATGAAATTATTGCCGATAGCTACTTCCCTTACTAACCACATGTCAGCTGTCCGACGATTGTCCGAGCGATCAGAGAATTTTCACTGTTTTCTTTTCCAGCTATTAATACCTTCCTGTCTATATTACGAATGCTGATTTCAGAGGTGCTTCTGCGTGCTCCCTTAGGATTCATTCATGCTTGCGAGGCCTTTACCTTCCAGTCAACTTTTTTCATTCGCATTTATGCAAAAGTACGAATAAGCATCGTTTCAACTAATAATATTTAAATTTGATACCACTATTATTTAATTCATATTTAACGATCAGCTCACAATGCAGGCGAATCAATTTCATCGAAAATCTTTGATCTTTCGATTGGGAAAAATAATATTGGACAATATTCCCGGAATGTAATTTCATTTGGAAAAACCATTAAACCAGCTGTTTCATCTGTTTATTCAATTCTCGGACTCCTTTAGACGTGGGGGTTTGTTTGCCCATGAAGCTCTTCCCCATAGTTTACTCGAGAGAACGAGGCAATTTGAAGAAGGCCAAAGTTCTTTTGGGAAAAGGTAGCGACTGGTACAATTATAGACGATGAGGCTGTGGTAGAACGTCGAGCGTGCTATCATAGAAAACGCGGGGCAGAGATCAAATTGCATGTGCATTTATCAACTGTCCGAGGACGGTGGACATTGAGACATTTCTTTCGTGGGGTCTAGACGGTAATGGGCTGTTTCAGGGGTCCCTGCAAAAAATGGATTTTTTTGTCTGTTAGACGCGTCACTGCCCTTTATTGCTGCTCCCTTTTATTGCCGTACCGTGCTGCACCGAGTTCGAAATGACTTTGCAGCGTATGATGAGAGTTTGTCGGTCGAAATGGGACTCGCCTCTTGAAATACAGCGTGAAACGTTTATTGTTGCCTCTGGACTCATTTCCTGATATAATTTCACGAGTTCTCTTTTTTCGCTTCTCCGTGTTCGAACGATATTAAATTTCTTTTGTCCGTACGCTAATTGAAGCCTCGCTCACTTTCATCGTTCCAATGCCAGCCAATGTCGGAAACGAGAACCCTCACCATTTATATTTACTGCTATGTTAATAGAATGCTAGCAAGGCTATCAAAACTATAATCACAGAGAGAGAGAGAGAGAGAGAGAGAGAGAGAGAGAGAGAGAGAGAGAAAATAAAAATAAACAGAGAGCTTGACACGGATGAATGAGAGAATTGGAAAGTTGCTTGAAAAAACAATGAAAAGTATTATATCGTTCCTTTCTGTATAAATATAGAATTCTAAAATGATCATGAATAAAATCGAATAAAACCGCCTGATTCGTAGCATTGAAAGGCTAAGAATAAAGTTTGATTTTAGTGTGCAATTCATCCTGAACGAGGAAGATAAAGGCAGAAAATTAATGCTGCCATCAAAACCGGAAATTGAGTTCGTGTAGCCCGCGCCCCCCTGATATCGTAAATTGGCATACAAAGCATTAGCAAACTTTATCAACGCTACCGAGCGACGACGCAGGACTAGTATCATACATATGTATGAAAGCTGAGCGAAACTTTTCGCTCAGTCTATTTTCGCGTGAAACCGCAACCATAATAGAAATTTAATAATTGCGAGTAGGGGAAAGCACGAGGCGTTTAAGTAGTCGCAGGGTGACACTGGCCAGGCATTATTAGTTTCCCAGGTATACTTGTGCTTTCAAATGCAACCGGAGACAACTAGCAGGATTACTTGAATACTTTATGATTTCCAGTCGAGTACTGTGGCCCGAGGGGTAATCGAAATTCATGGAGGTGCGCTTCATAAAATTTCCCTCTTTATGCAAAACGGCAATACAAGCCTGGACACCAACTCCCGCAAAGCCCGTGGAAATAACTCGACGAAATTTTCAACTCTGCGGAAATCGGGTATATCCATGAGTGGCGAGTTCCTAACTAACTAAGTGACATTTTAAAATTGTAGTTTTTACAGGCCTTCCCCCAGTTATTTCAGTCGACTCTCCGACACACATTAATTATCCTAAAAAAACACTTTTCCCTCGACCACTGCCGTCCGACCATTACTCTACTTGTCGGGATCAATTAAGTTTTCACTCGCGGTAAATGCACGGTAGATGGAGGACAATCTTGAGCTCCCGCAATTCTGTGCGTTACTTTTTCTCGCCGAGCATCGGCTCTTCGTGTTAATAATGCATGGCCGATGAAAAATCGAGTGCTCGAAGAACTTCTTCTCCGGACGAAGTATATTTAGTTTCGGTACTCCGGGCTGTCAGCAAAGGTAATTCCGTGGAAGAACGTAAAAAGTTTAATCATAATATTGATAAAGAGATTTCGGGGATGGAGCATGTATTTCGGTGGAAATAACACACTTGAAGGAATTCTGATAAAAAAGCAACTCAGACTAGCTGATCCCAGAAATTATTATACGTAAATACAAAATATTTTACAGTATTTAAAAGTTAAATATCGTAAATTCTAATCCCTTTCCCAACTATTGTGGATTCTCAAAAAAATATTCTATGCGTTTACGGTTTCTATTATTCACTAGTAACTTTGCAATATTTAGTTGTGAGCAAGAGAGAATTTAATCAGTCTCCGTTTACCTAGTCTAATTGGCTATTCGATTCACGTTGCTGTAATGGTTACTCAAATCGAGATTCGTATTTGATTGGAGAAAAACTAACTCAACAAGTTCATATAGGCAAGTCCTCGACAATATCGTTCCGCAATGTTCAGCCGGAAGTAATTCGTGCACCAGGATTTCCGGTGATGCATGATTTAGGGATCTTCTGCTGCGTCTCTGCGCGGTAACCCGTTTTCAAGGACAGAACGATAGGCCAAGTTTAAATTGGAGGGCTGGCCACTTAGAATTCAGTTCCATAAACTTGAAAGTTCAGCCCCACTTTCCAGGGAGACACGGAAAGTAGCGTGAGGCAACGGCCAACTTTCGAGGACGAGCTTACGAGAGCTTGATGCTGCAATTAGGCGAGCATTTTCGATTGAATTCAATTAACCTTCACTCCTGAGGCTATGCTTTGAATTCAGATTCTAGAAGTCAGCCGTCTCTATTGTTTTCCATCTTTCCATGAACTATCTTGGAATAGCAAACAGAATCTTTTCATTCCCTAAAGAAGTCTGTCCGAATCTCGGGAGAATCTTTTCTAATTTTTACTTCTCATTCTCAATTAACAAACTTTTACCAGAACGATTGCTTTATGTTCTATTGTCTAGGTCCAAAAAACTCTAGCTTAATAAAGGTTCAATGCGTTCATTTTGATTGTGAACCACAAAATAATTCATTGTCTTTAAATTACTACTTAATATTCTTTATAATTATAATACAGCAACATTATTTGACTTTCCCTGCTATTTGTTCAAGAAACCCAATAAAGTGACTCGAATTTGTTAGCATTTATCCTGAAAACAGCGGATACAGTTCTCCAACGTGATCTATAGATCTCTAGATCCTGGAAAGTTTGTCAGGAGCGCTAGATCTGAGACCGATGTTAATTAGAAAAAGAGCGATGGCGATGTTGCCTGCGGTTTGATTTAGTGGGCTATTTCAAAATTAAATCTTCGAGCGAGCCATCTGCGAGTAGCGTGTGTGCCCACCTGGTGTTACGCGACCGCATGTAAATCATCCGCAACAGGATCGCCGTGCGCCGAAACCACGTGTACATGCACTTCTGCATGCACTTACGCGAAACGACGACGATGCACATGTTAACGTCACCCCGGGTAAACGTCGGCAACACGTGTCGCGCTAGTAATCCATGCGCTGTCGTTACCTCTACCTCTGTCACCCCTGTGTTACCCTACTGTGCGCACCCTCGTCGGCGCACTCTATGACTCGCGCGGTGCTTGCGCAGACCACTCTCTTACCGACGACTCGAGTAAACTTGATCCTGTATCGCATATACATATATATACCTTACTCGAACTCCGTCACTATCTATACGTTACGGTTATTACTAAACTCTGGAACTTTACGGAAATATTAATATTAATTCTAGTGCAAAATTGCATCTTCGAATCATTTATTTCCTAGTTTAATTTGGAATGCAAATGAAATGTACAAAAGAAAGTTAAAATAGGTGTGATGAATTTCACAGTAATGAATAGTGGAGACACCTGAGAGTTTAGTTTGTATAAGATAGCAGCAAGCAATGTTTATAATGAAAACGTTGATTCTATCCCTAACTTTGGAACTTGTTTTGGAAGATCATTTGTTTGGCTTCAAGGAGAATTCCTAGCACTAGCGTTAAGACAATAACTTTGGGATGTTTAGTTAGTTGAACTAACCAAAATTAAGAAGAAGGTGAAAAACTTTCATTTAGAACTATATGCTTTGGAAGTCGAAGTACTTATCAGCTGAACGTGATATTTTTATTACAAGTGTATCATCTACTGAAATACGGGTACTCGTTGCATTCTTAGATAATTTGGTTCTGGGCCTCCCTCTTTTGAATAGTTACAGAAGTATTCTGATGGTGAACTATGCTATTGGAGGGACGCTACTTTAAATTGGGTAAACTGAGCCTGTCCTGAAGCAACATTTTGTTTTAATGAATTCATTTAGATGCTGATATACAAACATTATGTTAATGTAGCTCGAAGACTGGCCTCTAGGCATTTATGCAAATCAGAAACACTAGTTACAAGAACTGCAAGGGAAATAGCTGGAAAATGAAATAAGTCCATCCCGTAGGCATAAGGATAATATTACGCTATGGGCATTTTACAGATGCGATACAAAAACCTTCGGTTGTTAAAACCTTCAATCGGCAACTTTAGTTCGCAATGAATAAATTGACAAGTAATTAGAATTTAAACAGATTTGCATATAAAAAATCAATAAGTCCAATAAGTTCCTCGGGAAAGGAATGGTTTCAAAAATTTCAGCCTAACGTAGGATCTGTTTTAGTACGACAAATCGTATTGCCATAACATTAATCATGACTAATCTCGCATTACCGTGATTTAACCGCATTATCCTCCGCTTGGGACCCGAAGCTTGCAATTAGGAGAGCGATGAATATTCGCACACCAACTTAACTGTGTACCACTAATTCCATTTAATGAACGCATATGTATATTACATAAACTCTAGAAAAGTTCCAGCGGTGTGAGATTGGAAGCCCCTTTACAAAGATTATTATGTGGCTGGTTAAAATGTCGAATTTTAAAGAAGGTTCTAATTAGAGTGAAACTTTATGAATTTTTAAGAAAACAGCTGTGCCAAAACAGAATCGTTAAAATATATAGTAAACTTCCCGCTGTAATTATAAACAACCAAGTAAGAAAATATTTTACTGTGTATACAAAAATATCTATTAAAACTAAAATCAGTTTCATTCGAAAGCACTAAAAAAAAATTAAAACATTGGAAAAGCATTCTAAAATAAGTGCTAACTCAATTCTAATTTGCCAACACTAAAATTTGCTCAAGTTGCGGAAGTAAACTTGAGCAATTTCTTGGAAAATTGCCGTGCCATTAGATGGCACAGGTGGCTTTCTGGACGCCAAATGGTTTATCGAGGATAGCTAATTCAAAAACAATGAAGCTTTAGATTTCCATGCTAGCTAAAGCTTTAGTAAATATACATCCATCTCTAAGTTACGTGAATTATTCGTTCCTCACAAAGCTAACCAATATAGAAGAGAAACGTCAGAAAAAACGACTATGCATATAACTTCACATGTTTTCAGAAGAAGAAAAAGAAACAGTTGAGAGTATACAATAGTATTAGTAACCGAGTAAAAACTGCAAAATGACACAGATTTCTTCGAAACCACTGTTGACCAGGGCTGTTGTGATAATGTTCCGTCATCAATGCGTTCAACACATCAGATCACATTGCGATTTGCGTTACGGTACACCCTCGATTGCGTCTGGTTCTCGTCGACCTTAAGTCACATTGACGTTCCGAGCAAAAGTAGCGCCCTGGGAGTCGTTAAAATTGTGCAGTCGCTACCTCACGATCGATTTCGCATTTCGAGATATAAATTCGCCGCTCTAGTCCCTCTTTTCCACCTCTTCCTATCCCTGGCCACAGTTGCGAACGGGTACCTCTGATTTAATTTGCGAATGTGCGATAGAGAGCCACGAGCCCGTGTCTACGTGTCCTGGCGGTACACTCACGGGTGTGTGTGAGTGGGAGAGTGTGGAAAAATAGGGCCAACTCGCTTTCCAACGTTTCGTAAATTATTACGCGCGTTCAATAGACTGGAAGATATTTCTGCCAGTGAACGTAGGACTGTGTCGATATGTTCGATTAAATACCTCAATACATTTCTCCCATTTGGAATGTGAGCTGAATAATTTGCAGAGTGTTAAAAATGTATACGTTAATAGCTGTTGAACTTGGCTTGATTAAGGTCCGAATTCATAAAGATTGATAATGTTTCAAAGTACGGATTTAAAATATACGAATAACTTTCGTTATTTATGGAAACGGAATAGTACGTATTAAAAATTGGTTACTGATCAAATTATTATGTGCCATTAAAGGAAGTAGTGTATTAACTGCTGAAATTGTTGCAAATTGTGGATTTAAACTAAAGAGGTCAGTTTCTACAAGAATCTATAAGAACTCAGCTACTTACTTACTACTTACATAATGCTACGTAAAATTTGTTACTTTTTATTTTCCAAAGATTATATTGGCAATTTGAAGAAAAAAGTTAACGCGAGATAATCAGGGCTTAGATTAGAAAAACATCTTTGGCAGAGCTTGTCTGGGTTTCGTCGTTCGCGGGATCTAAAGCAATCTATAAGGCAAAAGCGACGGCATATCAGGCGAATTCACGAGCGGAAATCGTTAAAATCGTGCTGCTGCCAGGTGGCCAATAGACTCCTTTGCACTCAGCGCCAATAAGCTCACTTCGTAGAAAACACTTCTTAAGCATTGAACGTTCGCAAAACGTATCGTGCCACTTCGACTTCCGATGAAAGATCTCGAACACGCTTCGACTTTCGTATATTAATTCCTTCGCGTCATGGATCAATTTAGGTTCGCTTATAAACTGGATGTGTATCTTAAATACCTGATGATGACTCAATACTATTATAAATTTTTTTACTCGAAGAGTAATCGCGAAATGAATTAATTAATGCACAATGGCGCAATATTAACAAATGTCTGATTATTTTTAATTAAACCTTAGTCTATTGAATATTTAATAATCAAACCTATTCACATGCGTCGCCATCACTGCAATTAAGAATAATATAAAAATCCGCGAGCAATTCGATATTAAGAGATGAATTTTATTACAATTTTCTCCCTCGAATTTCGACAGTTAATCAACGCTGGAATTGCATTTCTTCATTTTTCGCTTATTGCGAGGATTTATTAACTCCCCAGTCCGCCGAATTTTTGTCCTCGCGTGTTGTCGCGGCATCGATACAACAAGAACAATAATCAAGCAACGGTATTCGAGGTAATATCCATTGAGAACGTTTGCCACGCGTCCACGCTCACGGCTTTTCACGCCAAAGTTCCATTTTATATTAGCAATGAAAAGCCTACCAATGTTCATTAATTAAAAAACATACCTGTTCAGTGAGCTTCCTCCTGAATGCTGCCAGTGGCTCACGATCGAAATAAATAAAATGGAAATACAATGCACGCTGATAAAAATAGACAAATGGCCCAATAGAATTGCAGTGAACCAGAAATATATTATATTTCTTCTTCGTCCTTCTATATTTTTTCATCGTCGTTTAATAAATAATCACGAAAATAATATTGATTACAAATATCCTCGATGTACTTTACACTATTGATATCGTTAATGGAATAAAATAAAATGATATAACTCTGTACTTTCAGAGACGATTTGCAAAATCAATAAAGTTCTAATTTCTCAGCGAAACAAATGAAACTGACATCAGCAGACTTCGAAATGAAACATTTTACGACGGTATCCTAAATGTGCTCGAGGCTCCCTGATTGTCTTTCCTCGCGTCCAACGGTGCATTTACCTTTTCCAAGTCTCAACGTTTCCCTCGGGATGTCACGTACTCTCAGGATACTTTCGCACGTG
This sequence comes from Trypoxylon attenuatum, assembly GCA_963989405.1. NCBI lineage: Eukaryota > Metazoa > Arthropoda > Insecta > Hymenoptera > Crabronidae > Trypoxylon > Trypoxylon attenuatum. The sequence goes on along the minus strand of OZ022490.1, from coordinate 12,320,858 downwards.
CCTCACTTCTTCTGTTTCCCATACGATTTCATCGTTGCGCAAAGTGCACCCTGCACTTTCATCCGGCATTTCTCGTTCGCCAATTTCACTGTATCTCACAGTCAGCACTGTTCGGTAACTGAATTACCTAAATTTAAACTCCGTAGCAGCAATTCCTGCGTATACGAAATGTTAACTGACGTTAAAAGCGTTCTTTTTCAATTGGCAGCCAACAATAGTTATTGACAATTGTTTCGGGTTTTACATTAAATTTCACTACTGGTTCTAAAAGCTTCGTAACACGACAATGGAGCATTGTTGCACATTTGTCCCATTGTAATATGTATATCATTTTACGATATTTCAATATTTCAATTCAACAATAATAAATGAAAAAAATCTTCTATTTTTCAGGATCGATATTTCATTTGTAATGGAAAGTGGCGATTAAAATTTTCTGTGTGTTAATATTACAGAAAATAGCAATCGTAAATACAATTGCATAATTGTATGAAGTATAAGGAATTGAACAAATTATCCAAAGACATTTCTTTCACGGCTCATAGTCGGCTATTAATTCAAACATCTTTCATAAATATCATCGCTTCGTGTCTCTGTTGATCTTCATAAGTACGACATAATTACGGCCATTGGTTGTCCACGGCGGTCGTTTATTCCTCCTGAATATTTCAAGCGCAGCACAAGTGTCCTTAATGCTCCTCGGAGGCATGCTTCCTCGAGGGTCTATGGCTTCTTTATTTTCGCGGGGATTTAACGATGATAAATAAGGGTAACAGTCTCGGGTTTTTTTTCTTCAGCATATAAATCCATATAAATCCAAGGTCAGGAAACGCGAGGCAAAGCACGCATATCGTGGCTCTGCGAAAGCCATTCATTCTGAAAGTTCACGAAGACCAGGCGACCCCGTTGATCCCTCTTCCTTTCGTTTATCACACAGTGTATTTCTCTCTCTTTAAATCTGTGTCTTCTAGTTGGGTATTTGGCTGTTCCGATAACTGCTATGTAAATGCGCGTCTCTTAACGAGCCTTAAGTTTTTGCCCGACAGCGCACGAGAACTTTTGAATTGAGTTTGCTACAATAGAAGCACGCCGCCGTCGGCGGTGACGTTCACGATTAAAAGACGTCTGCGCGTTCGAGGGAAAGCAATTACCTCGTGTTTCGCACTTTCGGAGTTCGGGGAAATTTCCAAATTACGGAGTTATTAAATCTAATAATGTACCATTAAACTTTCAAGCGTTTTGATAAACTCAAAATTGTGCGACTCATTTTCAAGAATCAGTAGTATCCTTCGAACTATCTAATGTTTAATACGAAGCTGTCAAATCTGATACACATATTGCATATGAGTTGCCTATTTCTTTAATAACAGCAGAAAATAGATCGTGAATTGATGTATCGTTAAAAATACAGAATACAGAACGTTAAATTCCACAAGAAGGAACCAATGAAAATCTGCGGAGTGCTCTATGGAGTATCGCAAAAACGAATCACCAGACGAACGGAGGATCCACACCTGGATTTGTTCCACGGCTTTCACTGCTCGAGTTCACTTTGCTCGGCTCTTTGATGTCATTTCCCAGACTGGTGCGAGAGCGCATACACGCCTAGTGCAGCCTCGCAGCAAGCGAACCTGAGAGATTAGGGGAGAGTAAAGAACGGAGTAAAAATCCTCTTCAAAGCATAGATTTACCTGTGGCCTCCGTGCAAACAAGATGCTGTTGTTGTTAGTAACGCTCCCACGTACACAAACGCGATGCCAAGGATATGCTAGAAGGATTTTAATCATATGCGTGAGAGAATCCTCTCCCCGAGTGTGATTATCCGAGGCTGGAATTACCCTCCATAGAAAAAATGAGAGGTCAACTGAGCTTTATGCCACGCTGGACTGCTTTAGGATTAAGGGATGGAAGTTTCTGACGAGAAACCAACGCTGACGAATAAATCCGACTCTTTTTACCTCCTCTTTTGGAAGTGAATGGCTTCAGAGCGATTGCAGTTCACACAACTTACAATTAGAGCGATATTTTAAAGAGTCACTTGATTGATGGTTTGTTAATGTGCGAAAATTGGACTCGGTGACTAATTGGCAGAATTAGAACACGAAAGCAGTGGGATCTTCATTAAGTTTAAATAGTCTTCATTTAAGGTTACGGTGTCTTCATTGTGAGTTATGAATAATCGGTTGTTTTAAAAAATAACAAAAATTATTTCTTTGTTTCAGAAACGCAGTGACGCTATCGGAAGTTTCCTTCCACATAAAATGATCAAAGCGTTGGGATCGGAACCATTAATCGCTTAAGATCGAAAATCAAAATAGTGTCCACCGAAAGGATTCAAGAATATCCTCAAATGAAACATTAATATAAGTAATTTAGGACTGTATAGCAAGAAATAAAATACTTATGTCGATGATCGATGAGTCGACAACCAAATTTGAAAGACCAAAAAGCGACGAATCGCGCAGAGTATGTATCGATCGTCGCAGAGGCTGAATAATGAACAGTGTGGACGTGTTGCTGCGCTATGGTCCACTTTAATGAAAATGAAATCGGCGCTTCGAGCGGCGACGGCATCAAATATTCCATTATTGCAAAAGCCTTTTCTGCGAGCGCATTCGTCATGCGTGCGCCACGAGCAGTGGCACATCTGCCGAAGAACAATGAGCAACTACATACCGTGCCGACAGTTGTTCCAAGGGATAACAAAAGGAATGTTCACAGCCGGCAAGCAAGCTCAGGATAAAAATAAGACGACACTTACCGAAGTAACATCTTTGGTTTTGTGCCAGAAAAAGAAGGCTCCATGGGAGTCAGAGAACTTTCAATGTGATGAGAGGGATGCTCTCAACGATCGCTCATTTAACAAATAAAACAAATCGAAGGAAACAAAGATAAAGTATCTCGGAGAGTCTAAAACAGTTACTTGAGAAGACTCAATAACTCTTAGGAACAGAAAAGCAGTATACGAAAAATGATCCAAGAGATAAGATCTACCAAGTGGGTGAAAACGATCCGTTGACAAATGTAGAAGACCGCGAATACGTTTAAGATAATGTTTTAAGAATATAAAATACAAAGTTAGGAAGGATAGGTTATTCATAATTCTGGAGTATCCAAGAAATATAGCAAATCCGTTCGCATTTCACGTTAAAATCCCTTGGTGTGGAATAAATTGAAAGAAGCAGCAATAAGAAGAAAGAAGCCGTGCGAGAAGTTGCAGCAAGCTGAGCTTAAAAGCGGCCTCTGGACGAGGCGCTTGCTCGCGAGCTCGCGCTGATAAACGCTGAGTAATGGGGACGCAAATTGCGTGCGAGGAATACCACGTGAAAAATGAACGGCCGATGCAAATTCTTCCGGCTGCACCGGCAGCAACCGAGCGACCAGTGGACGACCTGCCGGACGCGCTAATTCTGCTTAAACGGTTTAAGCGCAACCCTCTGCCTCTCTGCTCGACCGTCCATCACCCTGGACGACGTACCTGCCTCCCCCGCCTTCCAATCAGAAATGTATACTTCTCCGGGATTTTTTCACACCCACTTACCCTCTAGAACATCATTTCCATCGAATTACCACCTGCCCACAAACCTCGACTATGTCGTGACGAGGTGACGAAGAATACATCAAGCAACAGTTAAGTTGCCGGTGGATATATGATACAAAGATTAAGAGTGATTCGATGCTAGATATACGATGCTATTTGGTCTCTTATCAATCTGCTAGCAGACAGATCAATTTACGCGAAGAGGCAATTTTCTCAAGGCAGGATCAATTCTGGGATAGAGTATACATACTTGGATCAAAGGTGATTGTTAGAGAGTGTTCCGGAAAAGACTAGGGTGGATGTATACTTACTTCACCGAGCCTAAGTGATTTCAGTGCTTTGTTAGTGTCGTTACGAAGACAGTGTTGAAAGTCAGCAAGATCGTACGTGTACCGTGGGAGAAAAGGCTTCGTGGAAAACAACTTCCATGCCTTTCAGTGAATCGTACGCAACTATGCTCGATACAAAGACAGCAGTTCTGCTTTGTGAACAGACTTCTATAGCATTGAAATGAAAAAACAGTGCGAGTGACAAAGGAGGAGTTTAAAGCGAACGACTTTATACTAAACTCTCTTTGTAATGCTTTACTTGGGGAAAGTGAAACCTATCGATATCTATAGATCCCAACAGTGATCCAGTTAATCGAATTTAATTTTGATGCGATAGGAAGAGGTTCTAGCGAGATTTCTTCTTAGAATAAGGTTTAAGTGTCGAAGTAACCGTGCAACGACGTCAAGTCGTGGGAGTAAAGTGTTCGAGCTACACGAAGGGGGTGAGAATCGGAAAGGGCGAGGCCCGGTGCTTCCCAGCGGAAGAATCGGCAGCGATTCGGTCGTTCCGATCGACTGGAGAGCGGAACTTCCGGGAGAAGATGATGGCAGGAGCAGGAGTGAGTGTCGGTGGTGGCGCCGGGATGCTCAGGACCCGGCGCAGGGACGTCAGCGTCAAGCCAAACCGCAAGCTAGACCGGAAGTCCTCGAGGGGGATGATTTATGAGAACGAGGAGCTCAGGTTGAGAACCATCCACATCAATGCCGAGGTAGAACAAGGTAAAAGGGGGAGCGCAAAGCTGCGCTCAGATTTATAGGGAATCGCGGGAAAGCTTCGAGGGTGCTTTATATATGAACCACCGACCACCTCCTCCTCGCGAGCTCTCCATTCCTATTCCCTCTAGCGTACAACTAACACCACGATACGTATACATATACATATATGTATATCTATACATACATGAATGTGTATATACATATATGTATTTTCTGCCGAGCCCTTTCCTCTTTTGCTCGTCGCTCGCCTTTGCCTCAATTATCCGCGTTTGTTCTACTTTATCTTGACTGGGGAGAAAAAGAACCGGGTTCCTCGACTGTATCACTTCCCTAATTACCCTCATTGAAAACTGAACGAGCTCCGATTCACGACTCAAGTGGTTCGATAGTACAACCGATGTGACTTGAGAAATATCGATTTCAGTCTGACTCTATGGCGAATCGAATTGGAAATGTTGCATTAGAGGGATTTGTATTTTGTAATTGGAAGTATTAATTATTTCCATTGCAGTATCAGCGTCTATTTTAAATATTTCCATAAATCGTTCGAGTCTTGTTAGACTCGAACAGGAATTAGATATGTTAGCTTTCATTGATTTATAGATTCTAGTTATTCCATATACTAAGAATAGATGAATTTCACAAATGGAAAATTAGTTAATTACTAAAACGATAATCTACTTTTAGTTTAGAAGAGCGGAGCAAAGATTTTCTTTCATTCGAATTATAATAAAACATACAAAAAAACTGAAAAGCTTGAAATTAAAAATTGAATCAGGAATTTTCTTATGCCGGAAACTCAATTCCAAGGCTTGGAGATTACCTTCCGGAGGAGGTCCGATGCAACCCTTAATTGCAAGCCATTCAGCTTCACCCTTCGCGGCACGTTTCTCTATTCCAGGCTCGGTAGCAAAGTTCACACTTCGCGTCACGGACAATTGCGTTGATCCGTCCAGCCACGAAACGCGTTTACTCGCCGGAAGAATCGCGGGAAATTCAATTACGCGAGTTTGGCAGACCTGGTTAACCAGTTCGCACCGCGGACACCTACAAATAGATGAGGGCCGGCCGGCACGCTGGCCTCTGCACTAGACTCAAGCCGCCGTATATCGAAGCTGCTGCGAACTATTTTCGAAACTTGGCCGCACCCGCCAAGTTTGTCCAGTCGGCTAAGCGACTAGTACAGTTTCTAGTACCGGCGGTTTCGACTAGAAAACGATTCTCCATCAACTGCCATGAGCGTTTTCCCAACGGTCTAACCAATGACACAGAACTTACTGAGAATTCTTGTGGCATCCTTGAGTTTTGCTTGTCAGTGAAGTGAAAGAAAAAGTGTTCGAAAGACAGATGCAGATGAAATTTAATATGAGTCTTATGTGACCCAGTAAAATGTGAACTCTAATTTATTCGAAACTATACTTGCTACATGTCGACGACTGGATCCGCTATTACTATTTCTGACTCACCTAATCTTTCGAATCTGTGATTCAAACAAGAAGTGACAACGGGCAATCGAGTTGTCATCGCGATAAGAGTCTCCTGATAACGAAACTCTAGGTAACGGTATGTTCACTAATGTAAATGTAAAATCGTTTTCGTGTTTCATGGCAGAGAGACACACAGTGAGTACTGGGCACAGTAAACATTTTTAGAAAGGTGGAAATACCTTTAACTCGACAAAGAGACATTCGAGCGAACAGTATTGGCAGAAAGTAATGCGAGATTGCAAAAAGTGTGTTCTGTTAGACCGCGATTTGCTCGAAATTTATTTATCCGCGGAGCCAAGAAAAGCTTTGTTTTGGCAGGTTTTCCTGTTGGCTGCTTGTTCTTCCAAAGCCGCAGCGACCCAGATGTCGTAGCTGTGCCGATTCCCAAACACATCTGTGCCTTTAGGGAACCTCTAGCTCGCGCACCGTGAAACACGTTTCAAAAGTCAAAACATACCCGCTGCGAAAGGAGAATTACGTAACTCGAGATATTAGGATCCAAGGAAACGGGAAATACATTTCAAAACTTAACCCCCTCGAAGATTCAAAGATTTTCCTCGAGTTTCTCATACAGATGCAGTATACGTTAACAAAATTTACGTTGCGACTACTTCCTGGTGCAAAATGAAATCAATGTTACGAATTGTTCAGTATGAAGAAAATTCATATTGTGCAATGAAAACTATGTAAAGTGTTACATAGGATATATCAGTATTCAATTTAACTTGAGAAACGTATGATCCAAAAAAAACGAGCTACTGATAAGGGTCAAAAAACTTTCGAATAACAATAATTAGATTATAGAACTATCCAATTAACATATTTTCAACAACTTGATTTTTTTAGTTTGCACAAACCGAGAAAAACAGCCTACTGAAAACTACGATACACTTGAGAAATACGGTTTAAAAACTCGCATGCAAGGGACTCATTAAATACTGGAAAAACGGAGACCCCGTGTTCGTTATCGTGACGGACGCACGGCATGTATTATACTCGTTATAGGATTCTATAGCCCGAAGCCACGATGTTGCTCACGGAAGCATTATTTTATACGAGTAGAATTCCTCTTGAGGGCTGTTAGAAAGAGGAACAATATCCAGCTCGACGTTTTCTAGGCCGATAATTGCTTCCGAATTTTTTTCGGATTCCTTGCAACCAAACACGGTTAATAAAAATACTGCTGCTGGTGTAGGTGATTTTATGTGCGCATACTACATTTTTTTTAGAGTCTATATTATATAAACAACTTATTTTTACAAATTTTCTACTATATTTCTTCAGGAATTAGCGTATTACATTCGCGGTTACTGACAACTAGCTACTTTTGTTTATACTATTATTAGAAAAATAATAACCGACGCTTTAATTCAGTATGATATATTTTTAATAGATATATGTTGTATTAAAAATTCTATATACTCGCGTATATCAAACATATGAGAAGAAAAAGAAACAGATAAAACTCGCTTCTTCAAAGGACTGGTTGAAAAGGCTGATCTGTACTCAAGCAGTTTATTGTTACTCGTGTTCAGGATCGTGAACAGCCACGACACGTAAATCTGTAGCTCTACGGCTTTAACGGTACGATCTGCGTCCATTTCGCGGCTGGAACGTAGAAGAAAACATGCCGGCACGTTGTCCACGGACTTGGCAATAAAATATCTGTCGGTGGTTTCACGATCGATGGAGTTCGAACCAGAATGAACACGGGTGGAAAGAGCAAAAGCCTTTGCCGCACGAAACCAAATGTCATGGGCGTCAAAGTAACAATTAAAAGTTTCACATATTCGACATATGATTTAATCTATTTTCCAAAAATTCTACTACAACTAAATTCTTCTATTCCTACTTCCACGACTGAATTCTTTAGTATTCACTTGACTAAGAATAGAAACGTGATAGCTTACATAGGAACATGCAGCTATTTTTAAGTACTCGAAAAGGTATTGCAAAATGCTTTCTGGAACAGGCGACTATCTCAACGACTACTACTGTGTATTGGGGTTAATCATGAATCATGGGCTCCAAGATTTAGCGTTGCAGACGATGTTTGAGTGATTCTAATATATGGCAGAGATGACTATGATTCAGTTTATTACGTGTGAGTGCAGAGAGCCTAGTGAGGGGTAGACTGGACGAGACCAAAATAACTCTTGCTCAATTTAAATATTGTAAATGCCCGTTAATCGCGGGCAATCGTCTCGAGACCTATTGACACATGGCTCCAAGGTGTCTCAACACTAGTACTCATATAGCAAAAGCGGTGCCACCAAAAAAACTACTGAACTGCTGAGGGTATATTCTCAGGTCGATCGAGTTATGAGGTCTCGTTTTTTTTGACGTCAAACTGTGAGAAAGCCGAGAGGGAAAGCCAGACGCCACTAACGTCACGCGTTCGGATTATTTCAAGTCCCTTTCGAAATACTTGACGCATCGATCTAGATTTAGTTGCAAACATCCGTCAAAAAATAATCGGTATGGCCAATAATAATTATTGTTTCAATTACCACTTGCAGCGAACTAACTCCACTGACGTTAAAAAATATTTCCCAATTGTGATAATCACGAATGTATCAATTTATTGCCCTATTACGATTGCTTTCATATAACGAGAACACCGCAATGCTTCAACTAGTTTAAAACTACGGAAACAAATCTTCTCTTAGAATCAAATATCATAGAAGTAACTTCCTCTTTAAATAAGGGGAGTAACACCCACAAAGTTTCCAGTAGCGAAAGGAAACTTAAAAAAAAGGGAAACAAAAGAAAACGACACGAAGGAAAGAAGTGGCACAGCCATCCAAGATTTGTGTAGCACGTGGCCAAAGAATGCACGACAACGACGACCACGGCAGCGCGGTGGTATACTTCTGGCGTGTTTCTGGCGCTCGTACCGTCGACTACAAAAGATTTAAATAGTCGCGTGCCATGCAGGAGCGAAGGAAGGCCGTGGTGGAAGCTCTGGCAAGAGGCAGGCAGCACAAGCTGCGCGTGGTTGTTCCGTAACGCGAGATGGAGAAGCGAACATTGAGCGTCGGCGTGCAAAGGCGAAACAGTAGAGGAAGAGGAAGATGAGGATGATGAACAGGAAGAAGAAGAAGATGAAGAAGAAGAAGAAGACGCGAAAGAAGAAGAAGAAGAAGCAGGAGAGGAGGCAGTGCGGTAGGGGCTGAGCCTTTGCCAGTGATGTACTCACCCGCCGACTAGTTTTGCCCGGTAACTCAAAACGACCAGCACGGGCCAGCAGCCTTTTCGCGCCAACCGTCTTAACTGTCAAACTGTCGCCTACGGAGAGACTAAAACCTCACGATTGATTCTTGAAATCCCGCCGCGAAATCCTTTCCTACAGTGTATCAACATTCAAGAAATCAACCCTTCAGGTCAACCCTTTACCGTGGGTCGACCTCACGACAACTTCTTTCTACGGCGATGATCAAACGCTACCTTCAACAGCTCGCAGTTCGCATCGGTATTTGGGGCGCAGTGTTCGAGCGACGCAGACCAATTGGACGACGAAGAAGTGCCATAGATTCGAAGCGCCACTCCGTGTCACAGTGTGTAATTGGAAAGTGGACAGGGATTAGTCAACAACCTGGAGCAAGTCGCATTTCCCATGACTCCGTTATCACCGTGTAATTCGGTGGATCGTCCGTGTGTCAGGAGGGTAGCAAGAAAATAATAATGACTTCTAACCGGTGATAAATTCTCATCAGAGGCGATGAATAACGTCGGATCGTGGCATTTGGGTGATAATGCAATTTTCTGAAAGTTGTCAATGTTAATGGGTGATATTGAGGTGCAATGTTGTCGATTAATTCGACGACGATGGAACTCCAAGCTCCTTGGGACTCGTGCTCGAGCATCGAGTTCAGGTGCACCGTAAACGAACGTTTATTTGTTGATGGAACGCTGATAGATTGTTTGGCGAGTGGTTTTGCTGAATGACTGTGGCCGTTGCTTCATTGGTCCGTTGGATTGACGTAAATCAAGCGTCTGGCCACATTGACAAAGAGCAACAAGCGAAGAAAACTCTGTGTTCGGCTTTGCGATCAATGGAGAATATTTAGGAGCGAAGGACCTCGCTTTACCAGGGTTCGTACGATAAAGAAATGGACAGCGGGACATGGGCACGATGCACAGAAGAGAAACGGTGCGAGAAAGACGGGATGGCAAGCAGAGTAGGTTCAGATTTATCTTATGTCCTTACTATCTTGTTGGAAACTCATCTTTTCCTAGGGGAATACGTATGTAGGTACATACTTTGTTATAAGTCGTCTCGAAACTTCGATTAAAACATTTTTCAAGAATAACTACGTACTGTTCGAACGGGGGGGGGGGGGGGGGTCGCTTTCTTTAGTAGAGTCTCGTACTTAAAACCTGTCCATCTTCGTAACGCGACACCACCATAGTTTTCATATACGTGGAACAGTTCGAATGATGAAGCTCTTCTGAATAATTTAGAAAAAAATACTCGAGAGTGCTTGAGACTTGGAAAAACCCGTAGTCTCGGCGTTCATATTCCGCCTTGCAGTATTCTGGTTACGGAAAGGTTTTATGGAAAAAGTTTTTAATATCTCTTTCCCACCATCCCATTGCCTTGGAAAAAAGAGATTCGGCCTTGGAGGAAACGGGATACGGAGCTTGTGGTCAGAGAACACAGGTGGATACGATTTTCACTGATAGAATCCACGTATTTCTTGCTCATACTTTTCTCTCATTTTCTTTTCTAGTTAAAAATTAAATCACTTTTCCGCGACCGTGGTAATAAAGAAAGAATGTTTTACGTTGAAAAATCTTATAAAGAACCGAGTACTAATTTATTAATACTGAATATTAATTAATTCTAACAGTTTCCATGGAACCAATGTCTTCGCAATGTGAACATTTGAAAGAAACACAGGAATTACTGTAGCACATTTAACTCTGGAGGATGGAGCAATTACCTCGTACTATCGCTCAACTTTACTATACTTTTCCAATTGCTTCTGATTAATGTTAAAAAAGGCTTAAAAAACAATATCAGCAAAAAAATTGAAAGATTTTCCTTTTTCATTATAAATCAATATGATTAAATTCCTTAAAACTTTTCCATGTACACTTCAATTTCCATGTGAAATGCATTGAAAAATGCTGCTACCTGCAACTTCGAACCGCATATGTAACCCGCATCGTGAATGAGATCATCCATGTGCAAACATATCCCCGCGAAGAGAAGGTCGAAATCAGATACATAAGCATTCAAGCTGATCCCAAGTCATGATCCGTCGAAACGAGCACCGAGAAGGTGATGCGCTCACGAAAGGTAGAGATCCATCCCTAGAGCGTGGTTCGCTGGCAGTCATTGCGAAAGCACGTGACTGCACAAGCAAAATTAGCATAAGCCGAGAACTCGGGTGGCAGCAGCGTGTCCACCGCGCGGCAACTACCGATGCAAGCTGACAAGCACGATCGCGTGGGTGTTGTACCGGGTGCAACCGTTGATTGGACGTGAGATCTTAAGAGATTTTTCTCAGCGCGATCATTACGAGTGATACATCCTGATTCTTCGTGGACTTGAGTTCGACTGACGCGAATGTAAGAAGACAGTGAATCTGTTCGTGAAATTCACTCGCGAAGAATCGTGTGAATTGAAGTTCAGATACTTAGCAGCTTCGTTTTAATAAATTGAAGGTAGAAGTTTAAAACGGAGCAGACAAGTTTTGCTTTGGGTGTTAACTGCTTTAGAACGGCTACAAGAGGTATTTTGAAGTTCGAACGAGGGATGAATCGCTTGTCCGTTCAATCTGCTTTAATCTTCCGCCGAACGATTTCACTTTCTTTTGGGCTTGGAAGTATTCCTTTGAATTATTAAGATTTATTACTGTAATCTTATTTGAATAATAATCTTGTCAGCGACCTACACTTGAATTAGGTCTGGAACTCGAATGGAATTACTATAAGTCCTTGAATTACATCTTTCAAACTCACGTTCCTGTAATCGCATTAGATGTATTATTTTAACTCTAGTCTATCCTGACTAATTATTCTTTCAAACTACAAATATATTTAATTGTAGCAAGACAATTTACGCATTTTAATCACCGTTAGAAATAGGTAGAAATACGTGTTAATCAAGGATAATTTCACCGTTAGAATCCATCGATCATTAATTCCATCCGGGTAGATGATCAATTTCCCCGCAAAATCAGGACTCGTGCACTTTTCCATCGGAATTCCAGCGTGCTTGGCCATTCTTCGCCATTCCGAATTTACTCGGAATACCTTAAACTCGACGCGCTGTGAAAACATCTCGACGAGTAAGAGGCAAGAGGTAGAGTTGCGAGTAAGAGAGAGAGAAAAGAGGGGTTGGCTGAAAGCGCTCACTGCCTCGCGCTTTTACAAAGCGCAACGAGCGGAAATGTGAGCGCACTCGAAAGGGAAAATGTTGTCTTCGTAGCGTAGTGTCGGCGCGTCGCCGCTTAAAATTATCCGTTCTGCGGTGGCAAACGAACGTCGAGGCGCCCGATACGCCTTTGAATTTTTCCCAACCACCCCTCTGCCACAGGTTTACAACAACTTTCCCGCAAACTTTTCGCCTGCGAATTTTAAATTGAACTCCCTACACTCTTTTTTCAAAATATTTTCCCCTGGAGTTTCGAAGCTGTTATCCGAGTATGAATATTGGCATGGATACCACAGTTTGGTTGTTTGAGGTTTGCCCGGAAGGGTTTTTCGATTCTTTTAACTTTCGGATACGATTCTCGCGAAGATGGTAATAATAGATGTAGTAACTAAATAAACCATTTTCTGATTAAGCAGAATAGCTTTGAATTGGTCTTATGAGTGAAATAAAGTAGAGTCTGGTTGAAAATTAGAACTAAAAGGTGGATCTATGACTGTTCAATTATGTCAAGATTAAATTTGGCATAATTTTCAGGGGAATGTGCTAATTTGGATAAAAGATACTTCTCTCTACAAAATATTGTTCCTAAAGTCATGACTATATTGCTTAGTCAATTTTGCAAGAATGTACAGTGAATTTTATGATAGCTCGAACTTGGCGACTTCTAGTAGCTTCCTATAATGATATAGAAGCACCACTTGCATCATAATATTCCGCGGGTAAAATTCAACGCGATGCAATTCCCATAAATTATCAACTGGAAGTGGCCATTATTTTGCAAGCTAAAACGTCGTACTTAGCCAATAAAGCCGGAATAAATTTCAAATTGGCCGCTTCTATTATTTTCAAGCGGCAAAAGCTAAAGCTTCCACGAGGACTATTGACTTCGAATTATTTAGGCGGAACAATCGCATCGATTACAGCCACCAGCTGCGCGACTAACTTTCAGATAAATGTCGTAAGATCACACACGTGCTCGCAAGAAGAAAGAGGATGGGGAGAATTCAAGGTTCGAAAGCAAGTGAGAAACCAAAGACCAGAAGTTTCTGACAAACTGAAGGGTCTATATGGAACCCATGGCTCTTCCCCTTACTAGTGTCGCTCTCTTTCTCTCCTTTATTTTGCCACCTCTTGTGTTGCACGTGACGCTTTACAAATGTCTTCGTTGAAACTGATTCACAGCATTTAGCCCGAACCATCAGATTTAGCTAAATTATTTTGAGACCGGCTGCCCGAATTCCCGATACCGTGACACTGGCTTGCGGCTGTTGCAAGTTCTACCCTAGAACTTTCTCTAATTGTGATTCGATTGTCACGGTTTGCCAACTACTTGCGAGCAGAGAATTTCGGCTATTTCTACTTCTACACCAAATTGGATTGGCGTACTTTAGTCCGGACATCTATATCGGGTAGTTTGCCACAATGGAATTCGGTCAGCAATTCTTTAACCTTTAACTAAAACTGAATGTTCCACTTTAAATAAACTGATTACGATTCTAATTGCGAATGACAAGGAAACAATAATTGAATAAACCGATTGTATTTCAATTTCTCTAAATAGCGAATAGCATCATGTAAATATTGTACTACTTACATTATATCATAGGAACCTCAGAACTTTCCACAGACGTCGAAGCCTCAGTTTCAGTTTATGCTAAAATATTATGTCATAAACATTTCAGTTTACAAAGATACCGAGTTTGTGTACAGCGGATGTTGCTATATGAAAGGTTCAAAAACAGGTAGAAACGTACTGAGATCAGGTATTGGCAAAGCTTTTGCTTGCATAGATTCGAAGATTAAAAATAAGTAACACGCGAAATGCCAAAGTATCAAAGTAACGATTCAAAAGATTTAATAATCTCGAAAAGGAAAATAAGAAGGAAAATTGAAAACTTTAGGAATAATCACCCAAACAGGTTACAAATGTACAATATTCTTTGAAGAGACCCAAGTGACAGTGAAAGAGTTCATTAGTTACGGTTGAGAAGATAGGAATCGAAAGAAAAGAAAGAAAGCGAGAAGTAAACGGATTGAGAGAAAGAGTATAATAATAGAATATAGCGGAGTGAATGGGTGAAGATTGTGCTGTAAATCGAATTCTTTTCGCAACTACAACAATCAAAAGTTGCACAAAAATTCGACAACGAATAATAGTCTCGGATGATTTATTATGGAATCTCTAGGTTGGGAAACCCAAATTGTAGGAGGTCATTAAAATCGACATGCTGTAGGATCTCACGGTGTGCTCTTTTGGCACTTTACAAATGTTTCCGACGAGGCTCACACGTTCTATTCTCCGATTTGGATGAACGCAGTGCTTCGTCAGGGTTAAAAATATCTGGGGGACGGTAATCATTCAAAAGCATGCAGCAAGAGATGTCGACGGGGTCATATGCACGATGAAAGCAGCATATCTACTGAGAAATTCTCAACCATCGTGCAACTCATAATATAAACCGACAAAAAATCTAACAATATTGTATATAAGTTCAAAATATCAAATATAAATATTCAAAAACTATTCACGTAAACAAATATAATAAAATATAAAAATGTTCACGTAATATTTCCAATGCTAAATGATTCGAGTTCATTTATATTATAATTGCTGTTTATAACGCTTATAAAGAAAGTATTAAAACGCATGAAAAGATTCGATCAAATCCGGCGAACCAAAAATGAAACTCTGGTTGCGTGGAAATTGGAAAGACCGTGGCAATGTACACAGGGTAAAATAACTTGAAAAATCGTGGTTGAAAAATAAGCCAGGAAATATCCACTGACTGAGATTGAAACTGAGCTGAATAATGAAAGGACAAATATCAATAGTTCTGCAAAGGCATGGAAACCAGTGAAACCAGTTGCAATATACTTATAACGAAAAGTGTACGAACAAAATATTTATGAAATAGTGTATGACTGAAACTCGTATAAGATATACAGAGACTTTTTCGATCGTGTGTATTTGTCCTATGTAGTTGTTCCAGGAACTTATTGTTAGTCCAAGAATTCCCTGAAACTCCGAGCAGCCATAGCTACATCTATATTCATGGCTCGAGGCAATAATTTAGATGTGTCACTGTTCTAGTGGCTATAAAATCGTGCTGCTTTGAAACACGGAGCTAAACTCGCTCGTATGAGACCGTAAACAAGCATTGCTTATTTCGCTGGTGTGCATACCAGTTAGCGCACTTGTCAATCGGCAAATTCTTCCCCTTGAGAATTGAATCCTTTCGGCGAATTTACGTTGGCTCCCACTTCTTCCTCTGCTAACCGTCGGACACGTCATTTTTTTCCTAGAAACCGTAACTGTGTAATTGTTTTTTGAGGAAGCTAACTTTGGAAGTGACGCAGATAGCAGCTTTGTGGGATGAGCACAATTAGACTCTCCGTAATCACGGTTCCGAAGCTGTTTTTGTTCATAATGATCAATATTGTATCCTTATAGATTTTCTTAACACCCGTGGAGAGTCTATCGATTGTTTATCGATAAAAACTAACTATCTTTAAAATTCTTTTTTGAATACAGTTTTTTATAACGAGGCTTAGCGAGTCCGGCATATGGTTTATTTGTGGTTGTGAGAATAGCATTAGATTTGTGCAAAAACGTATCTTCCTAGAGGTCGAAATGGAAAATATTCCGCTGATTTACGAGGCTCCGATGCGTAACCGCCGACTATCTAGAACATTCGTCATTCGATCAATGAAATAGTTGTTCGGTGGCGATAGTCTCACATATGCAACATTCGCGAGTCTCCAAAAAAGGCCAGCTACCTGTGACTCGATCCGGTCAAATCCGCTTAACATCGAACCTCAACACTTTCTTTTGCCGATAGATTGAAATTGAAAGGCCGCTGGCAAAAACTGATGTCTGCGAGGTATCGTGACGACATGTTGTAACACTATTAAAACTGAAAATTTCCCCACTTTAATAATATACGTGTATACATCTGAGAGAACAATTAATCGTCAGCTTATTTTTAATGTTTTAAATTGTGTACTATTGTGCACAATACATTCGATTATTACGTAGATAACAAGCTAATTATATCTATATTTACTTGAAAACATTAAGGAGATATGGACTAGCTATGATACAATAGTAATGGGGGAGTTGGATTGGGCCAGGTAGTTGGATGATTTGCGGACTTTGAGTTCAGCCCGAGGGAGAGTTACTTTGGCTCTCGATACACGGTCTGTTAGCGATAATTTACATGGGATATTGGCGTGATCTAATTTTGGCCAGGCTGCCGGCTGAGCGACGGACGAACGCGAACGTGTCACGTTTGATTATATCCAGGAGGATCCCGAGCACTTCCGAGTTTCGAGAGATTACTGTGCTCGTTTCGATTGAACGTCTAATTAACGTGACAACGAACGATTCGTTAACTTCAAACTTTCGACCTAACACATCGTTTTTCAGGAAAATCGATTTTACGGGCTGGATCAACAAAGTTTCCAGGAAATCTTGATTTTAGCTTGATTTATCTATGTACTTAACACTTTGATCCTCGGAATATTGAGGTTGCATTATGTTAAAAATCTTAATCTAATAATTAATTATCATCAAAGCAACATTATACAATTATACAATTTTTATTAACAACTAGAATTTCAGACACTAATAATGTGGTAATTAATAAATTCTAATGACGTTTAGATTTGTGTTTTGAGAAGATTTTACGATATCGTCTCACGACGATTGACGTGCCACAGTTAATAACGTCTCGAAATATTCCATCACCATAATCCACTCTTGCCATTCTGTTCAGCGAATCAGTGGCATTAAACCATGTGCAAATATACGAATCTATGAACTGTTTATTCACGAGAGTACAGAGGAAAACCATGACGATATGCTTCCTCCTCTAAAATGATGCCAGTCCTCTTATCCGCGATGCGTTTAATGGTTATTCGGGTTTATTACCAACAATGTGGATTAACGCTTTATCAATAATTTGCAGCCACGCGGTTATCCCCTATTGCCGATTAACGCCTGCATCAATTGAATGATTATAAGCTGGTAATTCATTTCGGTCATAACTGGCGGAATATACAAGAATTTAAAATCAGTTGCAGCAAGATATCATATAACAATAGTAAATAACGATATAAGACTTTATATAAAACGCGATTCGTCAACGATTCAAATACAAATAAAGTAAGTTGAAATTATCTTGAATCAGTATTAAAATATGTCATCTTTAACCAGTTGAATTGATCTACTCATGAGATTTAAATAAATTATAAATTTTGATAAAATAACGTGAAATAGTTTATGTTTCTATTCTTTTTGTCGAACATACGTCGATACGTTATCGGCACAATGCAAGTTACCCGACAAGAAAATAAGCGTAAGGTTGACTGTGATCAGCGGCTCGATTCAACCAGGCTAGCAGATTTCTTGTACGAGAGACCGACGTAGTTCAAAGCAACGTGTGTAGCACTTACATCCACGAATCTAAAAGTAAAGAGGAGAAACGCGAAGCGGGGAATAAGAGAGGAAAGCGCGGTAGTATTTTATCGAGTTCGTTTGCACTCGTCCACCAAGTTCGAACGCAATTTTCATTTTTCAAAGAACCAACAGGAGTCAGAGAGCAAGAAAAAGGGAGAAAGATAGACCCGAGAGACCGGATAGAGGGAAGTTGGCGAAGCCAAATATGTACTTCGCAGCTGCTTTGATCACCTTCGCTGCAAGAACAGCCAGCCAAGTGGAATGAGAAAGAGGCTGCGAAGTCATAGAAAATGCACCGTCTCATACGTGTGATCTTTCCCTCGTTACCTTTTTCTCCTCTTCTTTTTTTCTTTTCTTCTCTTTTTTTCAAACATACCAATCTCCAAGTTAATGTACGTCGTCTCTGTTTATGTACCTCATCCTAGGTGTAATGCAGTTTGTATTGCCACGGCAAAAACATTTTATTCCTCTGTGGCCAACTGGGAAAAAGTAATTAATATTAGAATATGTACCAGTGGGATTCAGAGGAGTCGCCGTTTCATTTTGGTATGCTGCGTAGTCTTTTAAAACTTAAAATCCATCTGTTTTCGATGTGGAATTAAATTGATTGGTTTCCGATTTAAATTTAATTTTTACGGAAAAGCAATGGGAATTTGATATGAAATTCTATATTCACGAAATGATAAGAAAGAACTTGGAAAATTGTCCAATATCGTTTAAATACAAATTCAGTTTCTTTTTATAGAAAAATTTCTAATTACTCTTAATTTTTTGGAAAATTATCGTAACCATCGAATTAAAATACGTGCTTTCTTATCAACTTTGACATTCCTCTAGATTTAGGGGTTCGATTTTTATAAGAATACTGCACAGGGTACGCGAGAAGATTTGCAAATTTATAAAAAAAAAAGAGTATCATTCCCGGGACAAGATGAATGTTTGGGCTTTAATAGGAGAGAAATTGCCGCCAGTATCCGCGTGGGAAATCCGTATTTATGAACCGACGGAAGGATTTAATTTATTTAAATTTCAGTCTGGTAAGCCCCATTTTAATCCTGATTTACCACATGGCTTTTCTTGTTACACGCACGCACTTACGCTTACCGGTTAGCTTAAGCGAACTGTTATCACGCGGGTGCGTAAAATTCGCGATGCCCATGGGTGAGCATCGGTAAATACAACGATGAATTTTCGAAATGTGCGACAATCCCTGCAATCAAAAACAACGCGAGACAATCAATAACAGTTTATCTTGCTTTATTGGTCCTGGAAACTGAATGTTAATTTACAAATAGAAATCATTAATAATTGTTGATAATTTAGAATAGTACCATAATTCACATATCGTACAGTTCTTACGATGGTGAACACGCTAAAGAGCATTAATAGTTAATTCCTCATCAAGACACATTGCGATTCATAAACTTCATTCCAAAAGGGGGCGAAAAACAGATAAGGAAGAAGAACTCGAAATACCGTGCCGTACTTGATTATACTTTCACATGCAAACTTACTGTACTTTCTCACATCGAGTGTATACTATGTAGGATAAACGTATCATTAGCAAACTCCAGTGAAATAAAACTTCTCTCATGGCATGTCGTAGAGACAGCCAGGCATTAGGCGGCTGAAAAGGACTATTTATTCAACTAATGAGTATCAAGTTTCCAAAATAAAAAAGAACTTGTGTATAAGTCGCGCTAAAGATACACGTTCCACGAGACCCTTGATAAATGAAGCGCGTTGAGTACTTCATTTACGCCGCGGTCTCTTTCGACATTTTGAGAAAGCGCGTCTTTAATACCGAGGCACCACTCTATAACCGTAAAACTCATTAATCATTGCCTCGAAGGAGGCACAAATGAGCGATGAGATCTTTAACTCTAGTTGTTTTTAGTCTTCGTGATTGGGTGAAGAAGCACACGCGAGTATCGCTAGATTACTCCTCATTGCTATAGAATCATCAATATGACTCCTTAAGTATCATTTGCGCAAATGGTATATACGATATAACTAATATTTCATTGCTTTTTAACATGTTATTACCGCTTTTTAATTCACTGTGGAAGATTTTAATTAAGTTCACCGAAAACCGAATCCTGAAGATCAAGCAAAAACTAAATTACAGGAATGTGAGAATTTTTGATATAACAATTTATCCTCGAGGCATTGATCGTCAAGCAACACCGTCGACCGATCAATTATCCGAATTAACAAGGTGCTGGCCAGATCGACAATAAATAGAAAGAAAGTTATTCGCGTGCTATCCCTTTTTCCAGGTTGCGCGAAGAGACTCGTATAATCCTTACTCACGCGGCAGGTAGAGATTAAGCGGGCGGACGTCTGATGTGTGAAAGTGCCGCGTAGAAGTTATTCGTATCTCCAGCAAGTTAAGTAATTGGAAGGTCTGCCCTCGCGGGTGATTTATCACTGGCACCTTGACGCATGTACGAAAAGACGAAGGGTTAGAAGGCTGGCTTTGCCGTGCGTGCAGCAAGATTCTGTGCCGGAGCTGACCAATGATTGATCGTTTCGATAGATGAGCGAGAGAGAGAGAGAGAGGATGAGACAGGATTCAGCACGTTTCGTTGCCAAGTTTCCTGTGATTAAGTGATTTCTGCCGGAAAAATAAAGAGACACGTCAGACAAGGTTTCCAGTCACTTCCGCTCAGCGATTTCTCATTACGTTCCGATATCAGTCTCGCATGCTACTGCTGCTCATGACCGATCCTTTGTCTTTCGTGATTTCAGGTCAGAACGACATCAAGAAGCTGCGCAGAGAGAACGAGCAGCTGCGGAGAGAAATATGGAGCCTTAGGGACGAGTACGACAAACTCGAGGAAATCCTGAAGAGACAGCAAAGTCGTCCTGACAGCGAAGAATACGAGGTACGGGTAAGAGAGAGCGTGAGGAGGAGGAATAGGAGGGTGGAGGAAAGAGAGAAACTTTGAGAAGAGTTTGTCAGTGGTTCTACCACTAGTGGTACACCTCGAGGAGTTTTTCTTGATATGCTAAGGAAAGTTGATATTGCAGTTTAAGGGGGTCACTGCGTAGAAAAGTTCTCGCGTCGTTAAAAACTGGCAAGTTGGGATAGACATTCGAGCATTTGTAAAGTTTCAGGATAAGGTCGAAGCAAGGCGAAACGGGTAGTGGAAAATTAATTTGAGACCAATGATAATTAGAGTAGTTATTCCGTAATCTACGTGTATTCGTGTATGAGAAGATTCGGGAAGAGCCATTCGCTGCGTTTATAGTGAAAGCTAGTTGGTCAACATACTAACGCGAAATAGAAGCATTAATTCGTTGAATTGCTGAGAAGATGACTTCCTCCCAGTTAGATGCAAGAGTTTGCAAGTAGTTTCGAATATTGATGGTACTGAAAACTTGTGTCACTACCGAACATTCTTACCCTATTTTTGCAAGTTCAGGACAAAAATTGCATCTTGGAAAAAAGTTTCGATATAGTACAAATAATTCGAATTATAATTAAATTTTTAACTGTTACATTGTTCGATTAAAAAATTTCATAAAAGAATGACAGAAATTCAGTTTCATATTGCCACAATGAAAGGAAAATTTTCAGGATCGCTCGGACGAAGATGACGGTCTACGATCGGACTACTCGGATTACGAGGAAGACGAGGGGACCGAGGAACAAGAGAAAAGCGACCAAGTGTCCGAAGACTGCAAAACAAAGGAGCAGTTAGAGAACGTGGAGAACGACAAAATCTCCAGCGAGAAAATGTCGAGCAATGGCCCCCATCGGCTGCACGTTGACTTCGACGACCTTTCGGTCGTCGACGAGGAAGAGGAGTTGAAGAAGGAGAAGGAAAAAAAGGAAGTGACATCGTATGGAGAGGGTGGTGGTAGTACGCGACAAAAGGACGAAACCGAAACTCCGTCCGTGATGCTAAGGCCGCGACAACTTCACGAGAACATCCCGTTCTACCCAGCCACATACGAACCGTCGTCCAACACTTTCAGTAGCTCGAGTTACTATACTGACTGTCCCTTCGAGTTTCCAAGTACGGTCGACTTAATGCTACCAACTGACACATCCACCTTACTGGCCTCACCATGTTCAAGGTTACGCGCCGACCCACTGATCTCACTCGCGAGTTTCGACGCTTCGAATCTTGAGCAAGTTACTACAGATCAGATGTTGCCCCGGATACACGTACCACCGCCGGTGGGTTGGCAGGCAAACCTTGTACTTCCCCAAGAGCAGTTAGCAACCTATCCAACTATGAACGTTACATCTGCCACGCTGCCCACTTCGACAGGAATCCCGATGTCAGTTGCACCCGATCGTTCCGTTTCCCAACAGTCCCAAAGCGAACAGCAACCGCTTGTATCGTGTCGGCACGGTCCCTTGCAAAGAAGGAAACAGTTCCACAACTCGGTGAATACTGAGCCTTGCGAGAGCTTGAATATGCAGCATTCCAATACCAAAAAGCATCTCGTGGAAAATGGATGGCCGCGCAATGCGAACTTAACTGAGGAAAGTAAGATCGACAGTCCGGATGGCGAAGGTGACATGAGAAAAGCAGAAAGTGCAAATGCAGAAGGAATGTTCACATTTGGCGAATCTGAGAAACCGAAACACTTTTTCTCTCCATTGCCTTCGAAGGTTAAGAGGCAAACGGAGGAAAATTCACCTACGACCAGTTCGAGTCAATTTGGCACTGGTAGCTCGAGCAGTGGGAAAACTGGTTCGACAGTGATTTCGAAAAGTCAGTTTATGAGTCAAAAGGGCTCGGCTGATATTTATGTGAATGGTGCTATTACGTTTGGTGATAGTTTTCCACGGGATAAAGACGAACAGCGACCATTTTTAAGTAGTGACAATTTATTGTTGGCAGATGACAAATCCAATATAGCAGGCCAACTAATGAAATCGTTATCCTATCAGGATTTATCTGAATCTCAGAACCCTACGTCCTCTGGACAGTTAAGAATACAATATGGTGAAGGAACGCCACAAATGTTCACACAGAGTGATAATACATTGGATTGTATAGCAAGTGAAACACCAAAACCTTTTAAAAGTCATTTGAATGTTACTCTCAGGACGCCAAAAACGTATCAGGTAACGAGTGCGGAAACCCCAGAGATCCCCAAGTTACCATCGATAGACTGTAGAATATTCAATAATCCGTTCTTGAAAACATTCGACCCAACGCGTCAGAAGTTTCTCGACGAACAATCCGCAGTCACTAGACCTTTATCGGTACAAGTGACTGACGATAGTCCAGATTATAAGTATGATCCATTACGAATGCCTACGTTTGGTACAGGAGTTCATGCGAAAGGCCCTCAGAAAGCCTTGCGAAATCAAGCCGATTCGCACCGACTGCTGATACCATCGAACCAGTTAGTCAATGGCAAGATATTATCGCCATTGAACAAGCCTGAAGTTCAAATAACGTCCTTTGAAAGGCCAAGTCCACATACTTTAGTGTCACCAAGCAGATACGATCTGAACGCTTTGCGGAAGGTAAACACAAATCCATACTTGCAAAATTACAATCTCTATCAGAACGTGCCGTTCGTTCCTGGCGAGGTCTTACCGCATTACTACCAGCCGCGCGGCCCCATGAGGATATACTATGAGAATCTAGCGCGTAAGGTATCAGCACAGACTCAAACATCGATCGACGGCGACTCCCATCAAGAGGACGAGAAAATTGGACCCCAGCGAGGGGACAGCGTCAGTGCTCCTAGCTCTCCAAATGGTCAACGTCGCAAAAGAACGACAAAGAGGGAAAAGACTCCTGTTTCGAGCAAAGATCAGAAACCACTGTCACCAACGGTGCAAAAGCAGCTCAAGAAGCAAAGTAGTGTCACGTCAACGGAAACAGCCGAGTCGTCAAACAAGCAAGTACGAAGGCCTAGAAAGCTTAGCGTCACTACGACTACGGCATCAGACGCTCAAGAGGAGAAGAACGAAAGCAGATCTTCTTCCTCCGGGCAAGACTCGCCGAGAAAAGAGCAGGCGAGACGTGTGTCTCTTTACTTCAATGCGAAGAAGAGGCCTTCTTTGACTTCAGTGAAGACCACTCGCAGTGCGAGCCTGGATACTTCAAAAGACAAATACATGGATGGCTTGGTGAACTCTGAGAGAGAGCGAACGAATTCCATTAGCAGTAGGGAAACCAACAGTGTCAAGCCAAGAAAAGCCAGTACTAGCAGTGGAAATGTACCATGGTGTGCTTGCTGGGGCAACGGCTGTATTTAAAATCTAATTTTTTCTTCAAGATACTCTAATTCAACATATTTGTAACAATGAGTTCGGATTCGTTTTTAAAGAAAATTTGCATGTGCTGGGAGCTAGAATTCACTTACGGTTCAAAAAGTTCAATTGCACAATGCGATTAAAGAGTCCATGTACATTTTCTAAATAAATGAAACATTGTCTACGCTTCTACAAAGTTAATTTCAAGGATGCGGAAGCATCTCCATCCGTAGAGAGGGAAAGCGAGAGAACGGACGAATACGAAATGAGCTAATTTGAAGGGCAAACGCCAAGCGAGAATGCCGAAGGATGAAAGATATATCGAAGACAAGAAAGTGCAGCTTCGACCACGATCCCTACTATGGGACTGCTGCAGCCAATGGGGGTGATCGTAAAACTAGCAACAGCAGTTGCATGATATCGTAAAGCTGCTACTGTTCGGCTGACACTTGCGACTGGAGTAGCTCCTACCGTGGATATGCCAAAGCAGTCTAGCAGCCTTGTTCCAATATTCCCAACGGAGGGAACCCAATGTAAATTCTGCTTGTAAAGATCCTGACAAAATGTCTCGACCGCAAAATGTAGTAAGAATACTGCTCGAACATTTTACTACCCTTTTCTATTCGTGTTAGGATTAATAAAGTACATATAGATACGTTATGTTAAATTAATAGCTGCAAATTAGGAATACCTATAAGCTAGTAAAATGATGTTTACGTTAATTTAAATGAAAAAAATGTTGTATGCATTTATCGTATATTGGTGCGATGTCTAACAAATTTCGTATGTTAAATTATATGTAATTGTGCTGATTATGTATATTAGTAATGCTGTAATGGCTGTATGTATAACAGAATTGCTGTTCGTGTGATTTGTTAATTATACAAAGTCTTACTTTATTAAGCATTCTCCATAATTCTCTACTGTTGATAAGCTATAGTCATTGATAATTTTAATTTTTAATTGTCATTTTTAGCCAGAAATGCGTAAACGCGATTGTGTAGATATATCAACTTGCACCGAGCTTGCAATAATAGTGTAATACCCAAAGATACACTATTAACATTGTAATAAACGTTGACAACGCAGACCGATGTATCTTTTATATACCAACTCGTCATTGGAACAACATAATGAAAATAATTTTGATACTATAGAATAAATTGATTCCGAGCATAAAATTTTATTTCGGCGCCAAACCCACCCCAAACTAGACAAAATTCAGCAACTAACTAATTACCGATATGGACTAATAGAGTGCTCAACCGAAATTGATCGCTCCACTAATAATTACACTCTCCCAACTAATCAGCGATAATTGTTAATTATTAATGTGCTGTCACATTGTCCCCGTTATCACGGAAATGGCAGGTCTTCAAAAATTTACTCGCGCATTCTTGCAAGGCCGTTCACCCTCTAGTGGGAAGCGTTGAAATATTGATTCGATCATGCAACCTGTCCGGAGGACCCTATACCAAATTTATTAATGCCTCTGCACGCAGGGGAGGAGCCAATGCCGAAGTTTCCCAGAAAGTCTTCCGTTGAAACTTCCGCAGTCTTCAGCGCCCCATTATCTCTGATCCATTTAAACAGAACAAATAGAGCCTGAACAAATCCGAACGCTTCCAGCAAAATCGTCCGAGAACTATTTGCCAGTCGATTTTCTCGGTAATCCAGTCAACTTATATATATATATATATATATATCCCAAAATCATTCCCAATTGTATCCCTGAGCACTTTATAAAATATCTCGGTAGCCGAATTCAATAGTAGGAAAAAATAAGATATAATTCGCCGGTTTTTTTTTATTGCTGCGCGGTATATTGCTGAAGCTGCAGATTTAATCGAGATCGGGTAACCGCTCAAAACACAGACAGAGTAACGAGCGAAAATAAAGAGAAACTCTCGAGCAAACTATCCAAGCTGAGCTTTCGGTGAAACGGTCGCGTGAACGCGGACATTCTATGAGCGAGAGAAAGAAAAAAAAAAAAGTGAAAGGACGAAAGAAAGAAAGAAAGAGAAATACAGAGAGTGCGTGCGAGTGGCAAGGGAGAACTGCAGGGCTTAGACCAGTGCAATTAAAATGCAAATTATCTCTTTTCCTGCGACCCATCCGCAGCCATCTTTCCAGAAGAGCTCTGGTCCCCGAGTCGGTTGCAACCCTATACCATGACGCTGACGCCGTCACCGATTAACTTCGAACTAATTTGTGAGAGGAGGACACGCTGGAGGACTGTGGAGGAGGCGTTTTGTCTCTTCCTGCGACGAGCTGCCACGTGGATGAAGGTACTCGCTAATACGGGCTAACATCATTTGCAAATGTCATCCCTTCGCGTGCTCTCGACTTTCGCGGCTCGACTTGGCTAGGTCTGCCCCGACCCGACCTCAAAGCGACATGGCGGTCTCCCTCGGATCATGCTTCCTACCTCTGAGACGAATGCGAAACGACCGGTTTCTAGCACCAACCTCGACTCCCTTACAACATTCTTACAGATATCTTATCTCGTTTCCTTCGCTACCTACGCTACTACCGAAACTTTGCAGCTTGATAATCTGACGCTGAAGGTACTTTTTGTTTCTCTTGAGTGAGCGGTCATGGGCTAACCCCCATGGGGGAAAAAGTTTGTTTAATTGGAAGAATAATGTAATGCTAGAACTACTAGTAGTTAACATGTTTACATTTCTGTTTCCGTTTGAGACGATTTGTTTGATTGGAATGTTGCTTTAATTCGCTTCAAATTGTTTTACGATTCACGATATTGTGCTTGATCAATTATGCTACGAAAGTTATAATCAAGTATGTATTAAAATTTCATTATGAATTAAAGATATACTTAAGTTCGCGAACTAAGGGAGTGGAAAAAAATTCTAGACACAATTCGAATTTAATTTCTTTGATCGCTACTAGGTTAGTAGGTATCCGGAGCTAATAATCCACACCCGGCACATCATTACGTTTTCGGGCACTTGGAAACATATGCGACAGGAGATCGCTTGCCAAGTTCGCTGTAAGTGTACTTGTTTCAAACGATCTGAACGCTCAAAAATATACTGTAATATTAATTCGCAAATACATTCCACAAGATTCGATATTAAAAAGACTATCGGACTTCTAATTTTCCGAAATCAAACTTTATCTAAAATCAGGTAAATGGACAAGAGAGAATTATTAATTATAATAGACCGCTATATAGAACAGTATTTCCACGGAGATTATCTTAAGTGGATATTATAGGGAAACTGTGTGCCTTGGATACCATTTTTCATGAATTCCAATTAAAGGACGATCGTAAGAATTTATGGGCATATAAAACGGCCGCAATTATATGCTGTTACAAGAATCATTAAGATAATACTTTTTACTTACGTCTCCCATATGGCTCTTATAAATCCAATGAATATGTATGAATATAGCAGGACAATTGGCATTCGATCAATGAGTAAGTTTAAGAAAGTTCTTGCGAAAATCTGCATTTTACCTGAAAAACAAAGAATAATAAAGTTAGAATAATCAATTGATAATACACAATTTTAAATACATACCCATAATATTTTTTGACTTATTTTCTCCAAATATTAAATATAAGAAAAATAGATTTAACACAGTAAATGTGTTTCTTTCAATTCGATTCAAAATGGGTGTAACATTACAAGAAACATTATGTGAAAGCTACAGAGAAGAATAAGAAAATAACAATAAAGCAAACTGATAGAATAATGGGTAACGAAACAAGCTTTTGCCAGTGCTACAGATATGTCTGGCAGCAACCAAAGTTTCTTAGAAGAAAATACAAAAAAGAAAACTATGGACGAAAACTCTAGCACAACTTTCTCGTTAAAGAAATTTCAAACACTTTTGCGTCGGCTCCGGACGCTCCCAAGAATTGTGTGGGTCCCGGACTATCTCCACCCGTCTTGTTTTCTCGTTACTTTATATTATGCACTTCCAGCGGTTTCATTAGTTCTTCACCCGGCAAATGCACCGGTCTTAGCCCCAACGGAAAATTCTACCGAAACTTTAAGCTTTAGTATGCCTCTTCGTAATTTTGCGTTTACGGTAGAGCGAGTAAAACGAGAAGGAGGACTCTGATAATACTTTACACATTATTCTTGGCAAACACCATTACTAACCGTTTTCAAACAAGAGTTCATTAATAATTATTGGAATAAGCGACATCCGTATACACAGGTGGCCAACTTGTTTATCGACCTATCGATCTCGTGGAAAGCGGAACGAATTGCCTTTGCAGCAGAACATATTGACACGTTCACTAGTATTCATAGAAGTTACATAATCGTGAACTAGTTTGGATTAAAATACCTGTGTTGCTGGATTAAATGAATAACGTTCGTTTCAATTCCTGAGAGACAATAAATATAAATAATAGAATTGAATCAAAAAGTGAACTAAAATAATAAAACATTAAGGAGTATCTAAAAAATTCGGTAAAGTGTGCCAATCGAAAGCAATCAAGAAGGAAGTTGCTACCTGACGCGCCAATTTGAAATGACAGCAGTGTTATTTAGCATCATGTAAGACATTAATAAATGCGTCGCACGGAAGTTCTTCCCTTTGGGGCCTGACAGAGAAAAACCGCTCTCAGCTAGAAGTTCATTTACGCGAAGCAATATCCAAGAGACTCGTGACTGCGCTGCATTTACTTTGCGTGCGGTGAGGCCCGCGACTCGAGGATATCTTATATACACCCAGCTAGTTTCAGGCAGCGCTACATTTTTTACCGACAGCTTTTTCGCCCCTGGGCAAATGTTTGCAAAATATACATCGCGGCAGAATTGAGCTTCCTTCTCTCTGAAGAGTGAGCAGACTGTTTTACCAGGCTGCCGAGCTGTTCCACTCGGCAATTTCTTAGTTTCTAATTGCTCCCATGGAAGATGATTACTTTACGGTATTATCGATCTGACAGGTCAGTCTTCTACATACTTTACGTTGTAGTAAATCTGGCATTTCACTATTAAAATATCTATTTGTACCATATCACTCAAACTTTTTAATTGGAAATATACTAAAATAATAAATATCTATGATAATAAATATCTGTGATAGATCAAACACCAGCTCTAAAAAATAAGAAAAAATCAATAATCAATAATTGTGAGTCTGAATTGTCATAGAAACTTCAAATTGAGAAATGTAGCAAAGAAATCTTCATTTCAACTACTAGAAGCATTTAGAAAAAAGTTACTAAAGAAATAAAAATTGTAGTTGATCCTATAGTTTGCTCAGAATCGGATTTAAGTGAAACTATTAAGCCGATACGAAATTTGGCATTCGAAATGAAATCCTATATCGGGGACAATATTTCGAATCCGAGGGTAGGTAGGTGGGTACAGAGAAAAACTTGCCATATTCGAGTAGTGCGATATTTTCCGAAGCGTAGTTTTGAGGAAATGCAATTTTCTCGGACTGCCGCTGATACCGGGCGAACGATGCAATTCGATCAGGAGGAGAACGGCTCGCAAAGCTTTCAACTTTCATCGTAGATGCTCGGCACTCAGTTTCAAATTTCCTGTAATACCATCGCGAAGGCACAGCAGTGGCGAGGACAAGGAACGAGGAAGAGAAAACGGGCCAAGAACTCTACGAAGTAAGCGGATCTGACGTCGAATAAAAACTTTTTCGAACTTCTCAAGACATTGTAAAGTGACGGATCTATTTTACATCTGATCGAAACTTTCTTCGAGCCTTACGTGCACTGCACACTCCTACCAACCCTTAATCGTTACGACCCATTACCAGAGAGGCTCTACTTTCCCTCAAAAAATCTTGTTACACTCTTGTTACACCCGTTATTATGCCACGAGCAATTTCTTCTCGCGTTTCGCGATTACTTCGCGTCAAAGTTGCACTCCTCTTTCCCGGTGAACCGGATCTAAATGAAAGTTCTCACTTGATTCTCGGGATGACCGGCTTAACGTAGATTCAAGTGACTTCGAATATTCATGATAAAAACTTGATTTATGAATCTTTCGGGGTTAATTAAAACGTCAGAGTCCGAAGAAAAGTAATTCGAGAGGCTTGTCAGTTTTAATTGCGAAGCTGTCGATTTAAGCCTCACAAGATTTCATATGAAATGTATGAAAATGTAGGTAGGAAAATTTCAACATTTAACAATTTCCTGCTTAGAGTAGCTTAATTAATATTAATTATTCTTTCGGTTATTTGTACAAAGATAACACAAGTAAACTAATTGTAAGATTCATTTTTGCCTGAGTCGATCTACAGTTGACTAATAAGAATTCATGTACAAATTGCGAGCTGATTCTGCAAGTTGGTCTTTAATAGTGTAGACTCTCGATCGTGGTGGTCTATATCGCGGAGACATCTAATTTTAAGTTTACGTTCCGAAGCGCAAGATGTCGATCTGATTTACGTATCCTGACTATCATTCAGAAACGAGGAAGCTAATCACATTCCCGGCGTATCTGCCGCATACTTCGCTTCGCCGTTCCTACGATTGGAAGCTTCAATTATGGATATCCTTGGCATACCGTATGGAAATTTCACGTTGCAATACCCAAGATTCCTCGAACTCAGATCCGCTAATATACGCGGTGTTTCGATATTTCTCAAAATAAAAAAAGGAATCTACTATAAAAATCCAATCGAATAGGAAACAGCGTTGCAACGATCATTAGAAAAACTTGTGATTATCTTATACAAGCGTATAAATGTGTAATTCCCTTTTGCTCTGTAATAAAGATCCGCTATAAAACAAATTAAATGCTAACAGCAAACTCGACAAAATATTTAAGATATAGCCGTGTTTCCTGTTCGTGGAACTCGAACGACGAAGAGGAAAGGAATTCCCATTTCCGGAGCAGTTTTAAAAGCTCTACTACTCGTTTTGGATCTCAGTGCTTCTGTCGCGTTACGAAATTAGCCGTGCTGCTACCGCGCCTCGTGAACTCACTCAGTCACCACTGTATACCTACTTACTACAGTGCCTACTACACACATCTTTGTGCTTAAGCTCATATCCACCTATTTACATAGACTCGCAGCAAGACCCTACCGAATCTGGTATTGCTTGTCAGGTAACCACAGTGATATATTGTCACAGAAAATCAGATATTGAAACAAGAAAGGTTGATGAAGATCTGTCTCATCTGTAATTCTACTATTTGTATTCTAAAGACCGTAATAAAGCCAGGAGAGGCAATATTTAGGATTTATCTAGTCTATGTCTGGATTATACATAATTCCAAGTTTCTTATTCAATATCAATATGGACGTAAGGATCAACTTAAAAAACAAAGATTTAGTTAACTGTGACGCAGGCATCAATTGACTAATAACCACTCATTAAAAATCATAAGCGAGTACCGAAACAGACCAACCCACGTTGCCAAGAACAATAACTCAAGCAGGCGTACCCTGAGGCGGTAAGTAATTAAATTAAAAAAAAATCCGAAGCGCACACGCCACGACTGGCCGGACCCTTCGCAGCTCACCTCGTAATACTGTTCTTCAAGCGTGAAATATGCGACTGGTCACATATTTATAGACAAATACACGTCCGCGAAAGTCTGAGCCGAAGGAAGGGTTCATCGCGAAAACGAATGGGGACTATAAATCAGTGGTAACGATCGTTCTGCAAACAGCTCGGCAGGATAGCCGGTCTTCAAATTAAATAAGTTCACACCGATGACTATCTCCGTGTCGTTTGCGTACACTCCTTTCCATAAGTATATGTGAAGACCTTCTCAATTATGGTACTTAAATAAAAATTGTATAACACTATTAACGAATGTATACATCAGAATATTTTATGTACTAATTTGTATGGCATTAAAATGTATATATATAGTATACACCTGCTGAATTCGTATAAAGTATATTACACATTTTGAAAAAGGGTTCGGAAGAAGAGGTCTGAAGAAGACTTTGTTCGGGTTGTCTTATTGGGACCAAACAATCAAGTGCAAAGGACTAGTAGACGATAATTTTCGTTATAATTCATATAACACATGATTGATTCGTTAAAATTCATAAATATTCATCTACTTATGGAGGGCAGTGTACACGTGATGTTTCGATCCGCGCGAATACGATGCACTATTCTTATTAGGCAGACGGTTCTCAGAGTTGTGGCATAGCGAGGCGGCTCACTCAGGATTCTCCTCGCTTAGCATACAACGGCAATAAACGTGAGATTTATGCATTTGATACAATAACCGACGAAATTCCGATCGAATCGCAGTGCAACAGCTGCTTCTTCTCGTTTCGATGAAACCACCAGGACGGAGACGTCCCCCCCCCCCTCTCTCTCTCTCTCTCTCTCTCTCTCTCTCTCTTTGTCTCTCGAGAATCCTGGCTCCTGGCGACACGTGCATGCGCCGGATGGACGGCTCACACGTGTGGTCTCTTTTAATAAGTAACTTGCGAGACTCTGACCGTGCGATTTCCAAGGTTCAAGACTTAATTAGCTGCTAGAAGCTTAAACGTAGTACCCCTCGTGGTGTACGAAGCTGGGCATTTCGGTAACAGCATAATTATTAAACGATCTTTCAAATACCAAACCAATGCAATGGTAACTTTGCCAAGATTTTTACCACGGTGGCATCACAATTCATTATCCCCAGTTTATTCACCAGGAATTGGATTGAGCTCCCACCATGTGGAAGGATCAATAACCAACGAACAAATGAGAAGGTATCTTTCATTTCTTATCAAACAGTTAAGGGTGGATAGGATGCAAACCTAACTGACCATGGTTATAAATTATTCGCTACTCTGGAACGTGATTTAATATTTTTAATAATAGTAGACATTAAGTTATAACAGAAGTATAGTAGATTAGAAAGGATAGAATTATTGATTTAAACTAAAAAGTTCTGGAAAACCTGTTTGATAGTCGATGTGTTAAGAGACGTAAACTTTTTTTGGATGTGTTGTGGGGGATCCTGAATCTACATACCTGGATCCAACTGAACGGCCAGCAGGCCTCAGGATCCTTTTTTTTTGCTTTTAATCTCACGTCCTTTAGCTGTGACCACACGCTGCTTCCACAGCACCTAATTCTCTCGCGTAGTCAGCCGACATAAATATCTTTTTCTGGGAAGAGGTCCTCGGCACTGGAGCAAATCTGGGATCTCGGGCCTGAGCAACATTTCCCCTAATTGTGTCGAGATAGATGAGATCACACCACGAAACTCATCCCTTTGCATTTTATATTATCCTCACACAGACCACTTGGACATCGTTGACCACCCTCGACTGACCGCCACCGATTGCCAAATGCTAATTTCATGCTGGGCGACTTAGGTTCTTTTTCAAAAGCAATATTTCATTTTTGCCTGCCTGAAATATTTGGCTCACAAGATTGATATAATTTCTCTTGCTTAGACATTTTTATAAATAGCTCTTTTTTAATCTACGAATGGTGTTATAAATTATATGTACACTAGCAAACTCTCAAGTATCATTCTTGCAATATAATTTTGATTCAATAATGCGATATGCAGAGTTTACATAACACATATTTGCAAGAAGAAATAAGAGGAGTCTGTACGACAATCGACCAGTACGTCAACACATACGGTAGCTTGTTTATCTTGCGATGCAACGTTAGAACCCTCAAGTAAATTTGATATGTGATACCAATTCATCTGTGAGAAGCACCAACAAGTTATACGTCGTCGGCGACGCTGAATCGAACCGATTAATTTAATTCGACGTTTCCCGAACGCGCGTCTGGTTCGCGCTTTAATTACCAGAGCGCAATAACTCCGCGGGGGACTGAGGTAAAGCAGGAGAGAGAGAGAGAGGCTCTAGGGTGCAAGCTGTACCGCTGGTGCATTCAATACTGGCGTACACATAGATAAAATATTACTGACGCTTGGCGATTTTTGTTTTTGCTTTGTCGCATTGTCGCCATCTGCTGATATTCTTTCCTCCTTCTCTCTCTTTCATTCTCTATCTTTCTCTCTGTCCGTGCGAATTGAAACACGTAAGGACGTTGCATTTCATAATAAATCCGGGACGATTTGGAATAAAGCCACGAAGTATTGATTTGAGGCAGAAAAATATGTTATGATATTCTTTTATCAGAAATAAAACTATGGTTCGCGATTGAATATTAATACCTGATGTAATCACTGAGTTATTGATGGATTCACAAGCATCAATCAAAACACTACGGTTAAAAGTGTTGGAAAATGTGAAAAAAAACTTGTCTGTTCTTTTGACAACAGTATCTATGAATGACAGATTAGATTGGGACCAGTTTGAAATCGAATCGACGAGAAGAGTAAATCACAGAGCTGAGAGTAACAGGAATTACACGAATCCCTCGTATCCAGCTGATCCGTTTACCAGAACGCGACATCGAACCTCGAATACGGACAATACGAATGTCCGCATCTCTCTCGAAGCAAGTTCCTCGGAGCTATACGAGAAGCAAGGAAGAATCGCGTCTCGCCGCGAAGGCTGATTTGCATTTATATCGATTGCACCCTAAATGGAAATATTAAATCCATTTTCGCGCGCGATATGCGCCGCCACGTACGTGACTGGGCGTTATTGTGCTGGCAGCTCGTGAAAAAAATCAATCGTGCAAGACGATGTCACGTATCAAGCCACCCGACGGCTTATCGGCCTCTTACAAAGCATTTCGATTTATCTCGCGACACGCCTGATTTATTTTCTCGGAATCCGAACCCGAACCCGCTACAGAAACGTAAATGAAAGTCAAGATTTCGAGGAATTCCGAAAATTCGCAATAGAAACTGGTCGAATTACGCCAAACAGTCTCTTCAATGGAAATTTATGGGAACCTACGTTCCTATTCTTTGTTTCACTTGTGGTTGGAAAGAACTCTCAACATCTGCTACAGACTGAAAAAACTAGATTCATTTGCTAACTGCGATGAATATTACACAACAGACTTCACGCAGAGTCCTCAATTTTAACCATTATCGTACAAATCTATTTTGAATAACTTGAAATATAATTTTGTATCCGAGATACCCCGATGAGCCTGGAAAGCATCAAGTATCCCGAATGCTAAGGAACGTGAAATTCCGCGAAATGAGCCTTGGGCGTTTTAACATCATTCGAAAGAACAAACAAAGCGAAAACCTGAAAGCATCTTCGAAATTTTGGCTTGTGAGCGAAAGAGAAGGGTGGGTAAACAAAAAGAGCTCTTGAATTGATAGCCAGAGTGGTAGGAAATAGGGGAAGCGAAGCAGTGTAACTTAATACGGGCAAACGAACTTGGTGCGTAGCTCTTCAGCAGCAATCCATTACGGACTGATGGCTCATTAGCGCTCGTCAATAATTGTAATGAGTAACATCGTATTTAATATTCATCAAATACGACATTATAATCTCCCGTATTCGAAGAGCTCCTGCTCGATAGCCCTCGAATGCTAATACATCCTCCATAATCAAAGGGTAAACAGGAATCGATAATCAGACTGAAATTATGGAATTTTAAATTATCAACTTAATCAAAGGATTCTGTTAGTTTTGCTGCACTCCCTTTAAAGCGAGCGCCCAAACGAGCGTGCAGTGAGTAACGAAGGTATTCCAGTGACGAGTTGCACTTGGAAATACGTACTTTTCCTTTGAGCACCGGGCTAAATTAATTCTTCCAGTTAGCTACACAAGAGGAAGAACTTCTACAACATAAATTTATCCAACAACATTCTACTGTGAGGTAGATTGTACGTATGTTTCAGTCCTTCCTGGCATAATGTTATTTTGCAGTAACATAATAGAAGAGAAAAACATGTTCGTCGAAAACAGAATTTGTTAAACTATTAACATCAGCAGAATTTTAACAGCTTGTACATGTAAAGAAATTTCCATACCCTAGCAAGTTTTTATGGGAGTAAAAAGTATACATATGTTGTAGAGTTTCCTTTTTCGCTAGAGACATTTTGTTTCGCCAAACAAGGAACAAGACGTCTGATCAGGGTCTATCGCGCAAATTTAGAGATACAGGAGAGAAGAGAGGTTTCATTTGCATGCGATAGGTGAACCACGCGTGATACAGCGTTTCAAGGGATGAACCTTCCGTTCCTTGGCTACGTTTATCTCACCACTTTAACTGGGACATGCCTGGAGGCTGCAAGACGCAGCAACCTTAAAATCGGTGACTCATCGATTCTTCACGGAAACACCCCAACCAGTGTATCTTAGGCTTTTTACGCTTTCTGTTTCGTTTAACTTACCGAATACATTCGAAGTAATTACTGTTAGCGAATGATATGAGTGGAACGTTAATTTATTATAATTCATTTAAAACGTGTTGATTTAGAACTCTATACCGAATTAATCGTGAGTTAAGACAAAATTAATAATTGTATAAAATAATAAATTTAAGCAATTTTATCAACTCCTAATTGCACCAAGCCATATTAAATCATAAGTGATAAATTCGCTCTTAATAGAATATATCTAGATAATATGTAACTGGTACATACTTACATGTGAGGCAGTATAAACCTGTTTGAATGTAATCTTAAAGAATTGTATTGAGGTGTAACTCTGAAGAAATGTTTTCAGAAGCTCGGCTCCTACTCGTTTTCCAGTTAAGGTCCCTTCATCCGTTACATCCTGTGTCGTAGGAATCTCGGGGTGCGCACACGGAAGAAACAAAATTATTCACCGTAATTTATCTCATTGTGCAAGAAATCGAGGTACGCAGGTGGGTTTTGAGGGTTAACAAGTTGTTTGACAACAGGGCTATAAATGCAGCCATTATGTTAAACTTTTCCACTTTATCCTGTCCACTTGTTCGCGTGCTTAAGATACAAAGCAGCGAAGCGTCAGCGCGATGCTTGAACCCCTGAATCATCGATTCGCCGCGGGCACGCCTTTTTATTACCTTTTACGTAACCCATACTTTTCACCGATTTCGTGGTCAACGCCCGGTGAACAGGCGATCTCAACATTTAACCGATATTAAAAATTTTTCGAATTCGTAATGAAACGTTTTCTATCACTTTTTTTTCGCTAATATCCTAATTGGAAATATTTAATTTATGGAATATCTAATTGATCGAAACAGCATTTAATAGAATTTTGAAACATAATCGCTAAGGCTGAACCGCTCGAATTGCATCGAGCTCTACATACACATTTTGCCTCCTCCAGGGATACGATATAATACAATGGAGTACATTACAAAGCAGCGTTATAGTCGTCTGTTCGCTACTGATAGGACTAAACCGTGGCTCAGTATCAAATTAACGTTTACGACAGGTCGCCATTCAAACCTGGCTTAAACCATTGTATACTAACTATTCCGCTATACTGGAATTCTCTTCATTCACTGCGATGTCAAACGCAGCAAGCTGCTCTTTCAAAATTTGATGCATATGCGTCTCTTTCCAAGCAGAACTGCGACGAGAACTGTACAAACATTTGACAAGAAATCGCTCATTCTCCTTTTGCTCTATAACCAATTAGGGGATTTTAATCGATCAATGTTGATCGATCTCCCATAGTATTGACATCAGATAAGTCATTAATTTTGATACCTTGCATCCACTAAGAAAAGTTAATGAACAATCGGTACCAGCAAATTCTAATTAAATCACAAGCTGAAAAAGGGTTGCATGTATCTCAACAACTGAACCTGCGTCAAGGTGTTAAAAACCCAGTGTGAAATCTCCAGTTCCTTTTTTCTTTGATTAATTTTCCAAGAGGCAATATGACGCATATATCCGTCGACCCGAGATAATCAAGTGAACAGCGCCAAAAAAATGCGCGTATACATCAGGGTAGGTTTAACGGAATCGATAGACGCACCTGAGCTCCCCACAAGTTCTGGGCGAAAATCCACTTAGCTGTGAGAGGCATCGCGGTAGGGAGAATACGAGAGAGTGGTAGAGGATGGTAGCGTCATTTAAATGCACGCAGCTGCAGAGGGCGGCTCGCGACAGATCTAGACGAAGTGGTGCGATACTATGCGATGCGGCAGTGCTCGCAGAAGTCGTGGATACATGAAAAGAGGCAGCTAGCGGTAGCAGCAGCGGCAGCGCCAGCAGCGGCTGCATTATGGATCCAAGAGGCCGTAGCAGCAACCACTCGTACAGGCCTCGCGCGGAATTACGCGATTATCCACATCTGCGGATGAGGTTCAAGGGCCACTCGACCGGAATTTTAGCTCTTCCATCCGGCTGAATACGTCGTAATTGGTTTGCGCGCCGCGAGACATGCGCACACTCGGATAATTCTCGGTTGACGCCGCGCCATACCGGCCCGTAGCGCTGTCAGCCGTACGGATAGACTTGGATAGATTCAGGTAGACGCGAAACCCACCTAGCGACAAGCTTCTAAATCACCCAACGGTTATTGAAATCAGATTGAATGCCGTGAGCAAAATGCCACGGGGGAAAAAGGTACATGGAATTATATGTGCGCCCACGCGCAATACTCTCGATTTCTCTCCCGGCCAAGTGGCTAAAGC
Organism: Trypoxylon attenuatum; assembly: GCA_963989405.1. Lineage (NCBI taxonomy): Eukaryota > Metazoa > Arthropoda > Insecta > Hymenoptera > Crabronidae > Trypoxylon > Trypoxylon attenuatum. The sequence continues at coordinate 12,282,263 of OZ022490.1, read as the reverse complement.
TGTGAATGAGACTGATGTGGGACATAATTACTTCTCCACGGATGGTACGCGGTGAATGGAAGCAAGCCGGAAGACTCCAAATAGGAATTCTGCGGATCAAGGAAATCGTGACAGAAGGTTACGAAGGGATAGTTACTCGAGAACTTATTGTAAGGGGTTGAAGGAATGATTGACGGCTGGATAGATTACGTATTTCCTTGACTTGAATTCGATTTCTAAGAAAACAGAAATGGGATACGAAAGAAAATGATCTAGACGTTGTGGATGCAAGTAGAGCCATTTTTATCTCTAAGATGTACTTATTATAATTATGCGGTTCAATAAAAAAAAGCTGTGTCAGTATTCTAAAAAATTCTACGAATTTATAAAGCTTCTACGAACAAAGAATAAGACCAAGAAGCAAATCAATACTCATCCGTTCCCATACACGTACATGTTCCTCAAATTCTTTCTATTCTCTCATCATTTCTCTCACGATCTACGATCGCTTGTCAACAAAATAATCTATCAATTCGGATCAACATGCCGGAAGCAAGCAAGCAGAGCCAAGACCCGCAATTTCAGATACTTTACTCCCGACTTATGAGATATACGATAGCAATCATTCAAGAGATCACCGGCGACCGGTGTCAATAACGGCAGTGCAAACATCGCCAGCGACAATTCACGGCAAAGATACGCGGCAATATGGAGGGGAGGGAGTCCGCACCGACAAGAGGGTATTGGATGAAGCGAACAAGACGATACTCGAGGGAACTACTAAAGTGTTTTCGTGACAAGAGATTTTCGCCGTGGAGAGAAAAGAACATCAGAAATCCTCGCGATTTCATCGTATATGTGTACTCGTACCGTTATGTGTGTATATACATGTGTGTATATGTATCAGAGGGGGAAGGGAGAAACGCTTAAGCACACGTCGACAACGGGTCCAGAGCTCCGACGAGGCACGTACGATTCATGGGGTTGCTTACGAGCTCCCTGACCAAAATTCATCCGCCCACACAACCCTTCTCCCAAAGCCCCTAGACAGCTATTCCCCGGCGAATGACGAAGCCGCATTTATCGTACCCTGGCAGAAATCACGGAGCAAGAGTGATGGATGAGGCATTCGTAATGTACAATTAAAAGACTCTGGATTGTAGGCGTAATACTGGGGATGCAAACTATGTATTGCAAATAATCGAATTTCGGGGATTGAGTGTTAATCGTAGGTAACAAATTGCTTTTAACGGATGCAATTGAATGTTTTCAAATATATTTCAATCTACATACTCTATATTAGATTAAACCAGGCCACATTCTTTTCTGTAAGTTAATTTTCTGTAATTATTTTAACACGATACACACTACGATATTGCGATACGCGATACACAACTACTAATCCGCCGTAAACTAGCGATAAATCAAACTTTGATGAACGGATACAGCCGAACTGCACAATGTTTCGATGAAGTACATATACTATTTCGTTGAATTTACCAATTTCCCTATTGCAAATTCAATTTGACGTTGAATTTGTAGTATCCCACTAATTCCGCTTCATCGAGATATTTGAATGTTACACACCAAAGTATTCCGAAATATTAAATTCTACGTACTGCCAGTGAAAAAAACACTAAGCACCATAGAGACATCGAAATTCACAACATTTACCGTACAGTAGCAATTCTCGAATTACGGTTGCAACCTCTAAATTGTTCAGTGTAATTGCTATCATGGTTCCAACGATTCAACACTTTTGTATCCGGGCGAGCCGACTCATATTTGACCTGTAACGTGACAAATTGTCGCGACGGGACTTTAAACGCGGAAAACACGAATTTGGCGTGCTCGACGCTACCCCGCTTCATGTATTCCACTGATATTTTATCGTGCCTAGTAAAAGAGTTAAAATACATGCTATATCGTAAGCGATCAAAAATTCCGTGCAAATTAAAAAAACCGCCAACTATTTCATACCAAACAAGAAATCGAGAAAAACCTCTAACGAAAGTCCAATCACCCTGCTGAACGGTGGAAGAGTGATTTAATTGATTTTTGGCGAGGACAAAGTGCTTTTTCCAGCGTGTCACCAAGCAGCAATTTTTACAGGACGTATCGTACGGGGGGCACTCGGTGCCGCGATCGAATGTACAATTAGTCGTGGAAGATGAAAGGGACTCGAAGTTGCCGTTCGCGACCAGGTGTTACGTGCCAGTGCCATTTTCAAGGCAGCGCAAGACTAACAAATGGCTCTTGCACCCGGCTCGCAATTAGTCCGAAGAGAATCAGTTAACAGGCCGCGCACTGCTTTAGATAAGTCTCCACCGGTGGAATGTCTTTTTATCATGTAATACAGATGTCCTAGTTTTTGCCTTAATTAGTCGGCTAGGATAATTCGTTTCCCTTAAAAGCAAGGTAACGGGAACCGGTGATCGGTCAATTTTCTATAACTATCGGTCTTTTCGGTGATATTTAGGTGATCTATTAATAATTAATCTGTTACATATTACTCTCTTTGAAAAAAGCTAAATTCTTTTAATCAGTGATAGAAGAAGATATTGTTATTCTTATAATTATTTAATTTGAAAATACTAAATAACTATCGGTTATCGCAAGAGAATGGAAGAGCTCAGAAACCGCGTAGAATCTAGAAACAAATCGCATGCAGATCGTTGAGGCCGAGAAGGTATTCTCCAAATCCAAGCTGCCACCATCAATAGAGCGAAACGATTCCCCAAGAATATCAGGGATTCCATGCGTCTTTCGATAATTTATCCCGAGATTTCTCGGGCGTCGGTGAACAGCGGTGAACGTCCAGAGTCCAGAGACGTGCGCACCGATGGATGGAAATAGGAGAAGTGGAGATCAAGGAAAGGATAGAGAGGCGAAATTCCGAAACGGCGCGGTGCAGTGTCGACCCACGTGCGATATTTACGGTCGCGGCCCGGATGCAAACCCTCTTTCGAGAACGAGTAAACGAAGGAGGACGCCGAGCTGGAATCGCGAGACAACGAGGAGGAGAAGGGAGAAGGACGAAGAAGGACGCAAGGATATACCAGACGTTGAGCAGGAGGGGGTGGAGTTGGAGGAGGACATCCCGCAGTTTCGAAGAGGCGTCGTGTACATAATACCGATGACCCGATGATATCGAAGCTCCGAAGAGCAGAATACCAGGCGAGAGAACGGACACCCACACGAAGCCAGTGGTGGGCGGCCTTACAGTGCCTTACACCATAGTGTGTAACGCCGTGTGCACTGTTACGGTATACCGTGCTGTGCCACACCACGGAGTAACTCTATACTGTGGTGTATCGCACCAAGGCGATCTTCTCTCCTTAGATCAGCCCAATTCCCTGGAGGACGAACGCCCGATCCTATCGCGCGGGCTCATGGAAATATTTGCGAGATGCCTCATCCCCTGTAATTGGCGATCCTTAAAATCGCCGCTACGCCGCGCCACCAAGCTGTCGCGATAACTTTCGGCTACTCCCTACTGCTTCGAACACATTATCCTGTGTTAACATCGAAGAGGTTCCGGGAGGCTAGCTGTTGTTTTGGGAAAGTGTACGACCCCCAGGATACTCTAGAAACGTGGTTCAAGAGTCAATTAAACCCTTCCCGTACGATTTAATTTGGGATAGTGCGTGCCATAGTTAGGGGCAGAATCATTTATTCGTAGCGCAGACTCAAAATACGTGGGTCTAACTAATGTATTTACTCTCGGAAGAATTGAATTACAAGTCCAACTTCTGTTTACGTAATTAGTACTAGGGATTTGACCATGGATTTCTACACTTCCATGGTCATTTTAACTTTCTAATGTTATTTAAACTTTCCATAAACTCTTGTTTAACCGGCATAACATTATCAAACGGAAATAATTTATTTCTTGATATCTCTTAATTTTAAGAGATTTTAATGCGACACTCCGTAGAAATGACCTTCACAGATGCTAGTAAGATATTGTAATTTATCAGGAAACGAATGACAATTTAATCTCCTGGCATTGATACTATGGAGTCTTCGAGCGATATGCGGATCTTTGAACGGAGAATAGACTGCAGTAATGTAATCGTCTTATAAGACGCGCTGCTTTCAGTGCGATAACGCTGGAACAACGGAGTACACGCTTCCATAAGCTTGTAAACGGATTTGCGCTGATAACACGGCCCGAGTGGATGGATAAGACTCACCGTTGCCATTCGGCAAGCGTTTGCCGAGCGAAATTGCCGAACCTACGTGAACGGAAAACCCAAGTGGAGTCAACGAAAAAGGGATTCTTTAACATTAGCAACAGGAACAGAACAACAGATTCGAATGAACGCGGCGTTAAGGGATAAAAGCACGTGATCCGTTCAGAGGGTGTTTCGATTGTCGAATCTCTCTGTGCGACAGAGTGTTCGGCTTTATGTCACAAGGGAAATTTACCAAAAACACTAGAATAAAATATTGTCGAAATAACATTTAAAAAATTAACAATTACAGCAGAAATTTAAATAAAAGTATAAATGAGTGGAGAATTTACCACAGGGGAAAATCAAAATTGTGTTCGATCAAAACCTAGCAGGGTACAGGAAACCCGAAAATGATTAAATTCTTGTAAATTTCAGGAAGGCAGGCCAGTGGATTTTCAAGAATTTAATCATTTTTCAATTTTATCACTGGCATGTCACTGTAGCTTGCTGAAAGTGTTCATATTTTGTCCAATGTCGACTAATTGCATTCTCGGCTTCTTGTCAAAAAAATTCAGTTCAGAATATCACGAAACGTTCCATCATTAATATTATACATTTTCCATTAGAAATATACGTTTATTGTAGAGTCCATTAAATTGGACAAACTAATATTTATTATCTTTATGAATCACATGCATACAGTAGATTCTTAATTACAAAATCCTCGAATTAGACAATCGTTTCTGTACTTGTGAAATAAAAACTTCCCCTAACTATTAAAATTTAATTTATACTCACTAGCTGGCTTCAGAAAAAGCAATTTCTCAATTTATTTTCCTACTGTTTTCATTAAACCTCAATTGAAGCAGTTAAGGGTAAATTCACGATTTGCACAGGATTCCGATCCGAGAGAACACTAAAGTTTTTGCGGAGATATGAAAAGTAAACAATATTCTCGCATTGCACGAATAAATGCAAGAGTCCAAGAGGGGGTTAAGAATCGACAGGATAAATATAGTATCTCAATATAACGTGGGAAGAATTTACGAAAGAACGTATAAAGCCAATCAACCTAATGCATGCAGCTGCATCTTCTCTGGCAATAAATACTCATTGATTGTGAATTTACGGGAATATCCCTAATGCTTGGAATGTTTATTGGTAATACCGAAACACCGGAGCTTACAACTGTTTTCGCGTACGCGTTCATAAACCTAAAAGGTTTTTCTAATTCTTTGAAACGATTATATAACCAGTAAAAGTATATTCCATTTGCAAGAATAAATCAAAAGCACAGAAAAATGTTCTGTATCCAAGGTATTATTTTCAAGAAAAATAGTCTTAAAAATCCGACTAGTAGCGTTCATTTTTTCCAGCAGAATCGTCTCGCACTCTGTTGCACCAGCATTGAACAAATAATAGAAGACACGAGTCACGTATGACAGTAAATTGCAATTCATCGTGCAAATAAAATGAAAGACATTCGAGCTCGGTTCGGTAGAAACTCGAAACCTTGCATACATATACGTATACAATATACGCGGATTCCGGCACAAGAGAAGAAATTCCCGGAAAGATTTGCTCGGCAGTTAACTTCCATTTAGCGAGTACAGAGAGGGCATGGAGTAAACTCTATAAGCGGTAAAAACGGTCTACCGCCAGGGGGGCAGGAGGAGTGGAGAGAGGGGGAGAGAATTTCAAAAGGAAAGGTAAACCGAAGAGGTCCGCGCAGAGTTGACTCGATGGCGGTTCCACTGCAGTAATTACTGCTTCTCCGATAACAAGTAACTCCCGAGCAGCACTGTAATTTTCACGAAAGAGAACTTCAAGGGTCAAACATCCGTCTTTTCTCGTCTCGCTATTTAAACATTATTTCCCATAAAGTCGCCCCTCCAGTGAACGGTAAACGTCGGAGCGTGGATCAAAGGGATGACACTTAAAGCGATCCGTAAAGTACAATGCTCTGTGCGAACTTGATTCGAGAACTTGCGAAATGTAGTAGGAAAGACTGTTGTAAACAGAAATTCTACTATTTCAATTGCACTGCTGGGTCATGGTAGCCGGTGAAACTATGTGTCGGATACGACCACGTATCCTGGAAGTTGCTCTCACGTTTGACTGCGTCAACTACAAATTACGCATGCAAATGTGACCGTAGAGGTGGCAAGAGTCCCTGCAGCAGTACGAATCGCGAGAGTAGTATCCCGCTGAGTTGAAAGCCCGGTAGTCCTTTAAACATCAGATCGACCCATTACGAGAGGAATGTTAATAATCCGACGGAACTGGTTCGCTATCGCCCACGGTTCGCGGGGCAGGCGCTTCTACATCAGAGATGGGGTGAGAGACCAAGGCTATCTTGACCCCCGCGATAACGCCACTAAACTGAGCGCCACCGCCTCATGCCCGACCACTGTCGGTTGTGTTATATCCTGATACAGAGGATATCGCCTCAAGGAAGGAGCTCTGCTGTGAGGGAGAATAGCCGCTGGTGATGTGCGGCTCTTCGAGATCAGGATAGGTAAAGGTATACCTCTCTAGAGTCCACGTGAGAAAGAGCACTCGGTGAGGAAGAGTGGTGTCGGCTCAAGACCGGTTTCAGTTGCGTCGTGAAAATACCCTTACGCCACTAGAACCCCTATTTTTTTTATCCTGTCTTATGAATTTATATTTATGTTTATGGTATTACATACTAACCTATTTCTTTTTGGGGGAAGCTACTTCGATTTAGGGGAGCAGTCCCAATGGAGTTCTTTAACACACTCGTTTTGCGGACTCTCTTATTTCTCAACATTTTTTAGATACCTCAAGTCATGCCAAATAGTACGTTATAGTAACATACATACATGTATAACTGTGAGAAGTGTCACGAATATTTTCTAGTAATTATAGGGAAGTTAAATACCTAATCAAGTTCCCACAATTACAGTTTGAGTAACCGCATCAGAAATATTTTCCGCTAAACACCTACGATCGTTGTAGCGAAATCCAATTTAAACTCTGTTCATTCGGCAACTTCTCGCAAAATTAGTCAGTACTTTGAGGGCATATTGAGGTTGTTAAGCTTCGAATAATCCAGATAGGTTGTACAGAAAGTGAACGTCGAGGCCAGAGTAAGTTCACATCGCAATCTAATGCGAAGAATTAAACTATTGCGTCTTATGATGCATCAAATGATAAAATTCATCAGTGGTAGACCGCGCGATCGAACGTAGTAGGAAATAACAACACTTAATGAGATTCATGGAACAAGAAGTGTATGTATAGGTCTATTATTTGCGTAAGTACTACATATGCGTGGTAGTCATCACGCGATACGTAAACCCGACTTCTCCGCTTGCGAATTACGAGCGAACGAGTGGTGTCGCACTGCGTTCCGTCGACCCCGGTATGCCGAACAGATAACGATTCGCTTGCAATCCAAATAGACGAGAGTAGTACCTACACGAGCCACAAATGCAAGATGGATGTGATGTATTCATTAAGGCTGACTAGGGAGTCTGGATTAATCGAGCGCCTGCCCTAACACGTGAACGCGTGCGTTTAATGGAATCCGTAGGACTCAGTAACAATGCGGGACATTTGCGGAAGAGAACAATTAGAAAAAGATTGTACTACTGTTACATATATCCTACTTTAAGATTTTGTTAAGAAGTCACGAATTATACCTGTATAGATTTTAATGCTGTAAGAGATACAATTCGTTATAAAATATAATTACCCTTATGTTTATAGTTTCTTTTCTTGCACATATTTTTATGTAAAAAAGCCATCGTTTGTTAATATTAAATCAAATAAACTAAACTGAACTGAACAATGAGATGTGAAAAGTCGTTTAGGACTCGGAAGACGATAACTCGGCCGGTGGATGGGCATTTTATTTCCATTTTAAAGGTCTGGCTGCTTTTTAAGCACAGCTGGCAGACTATCGGTATTTAAGTCGAGGAAAGTACACCTATTACGAGCCGCCACGTGCAGGGCCACCACCATTTAAAGTGCGAAACAGGAGTCGCAACCACTGCAACTCCCTTAGCTAGCCTGGATTTACCCTATATGTTCACAGTGTACACCCGTATACATAAACATACATACGTTTAAGGAAACTCGACATCGACTCCTCACTCTCTTTGCCTGCGGGTTTGCATATCTACTGTTACAACCACTGTCCCTCTCGAGCACTCTCTACGCACTCTCCTCGATTCGCTTCTTTACTGGCGGCAGTTAAAGGAAATTTCAAGGGGCTTAAGCTCCTACGCCATAACGTTTATGCGAATACAATGCATAGAGAAACACGTGCATACCGATAAATGCGGAAAGGCCACCCGCGAGAATTTCTCTGTACTATTAAGTATACCATGAGAACGATACCCACTAGGCTCGCAACTTCGTTCTACTGTAAGACTATGAAACCCTAACCGTTTTAATATAGTCCATTTCTATGCATTATTGGAAGCATTTTATGCGAGAGTTGACTGTCCCGTGAAGATCTAGTGTCCTTTTTATGTAAGATGTGTTATAAAAAGATGAATCTACTCATCGTGACTTTAATGACGATATTAATCCTAAATAATTTCTTCTTCTATTATACATGTATCTGTCTCGACCTAATACATGCATTTGCCTAGTATGGGAACTTCGTTCATAATCGAAGGATGTCAATCTCGACAACAGGATATCGGAAAGGAAGCGTGGTTTTACAATTCCAGAAGACGAGTTATATCAGTCTATGTCTACGAGGACAAAGTTTTGCGCTGTGACTTGATGCGACGCCTCCCTTTGGAGGAGTTTGTTCTTCGCGCTTCGGATCTGATACAAACGGAATGAATATTCAGCCCCAATGCTGGGTTCTCGTATGTGTGTTATCTTCTCGCTGTCATCAGACCAACTGAACAACAGTGTCAAAACGGTCGTTGGAGTTCGGTCGCGCGCTCCAAACGAAAGCACGAAGAGATGCTTGTCACGATGTCCAACGGCACCACTCGTAATTAACCAGAAGCTCAACCGGATGCTGATTAAGCTGACCTCGCGAAACTCACCATGTACGCGCGACTTTATCACCACCTCTATCTCATCAGCTTTGTCCATTTCGGCACTTATATATCTTTCCATGATTTTTTCTTCGCGATACCGACTTCCTTAATCGGGAATACTAACACAGTACAATCCAGAAACCGGCGGTCGGTCGTGAGTCGAAATTTATTAACTTTGATCGAAATCTTTGCTTCCTTAAAAATTATTTAACTCTAAGCACGTGGAAGTTCAAATTCATAGTTAATACAACAATCCAAAGTGAAAATTTCCTTGAACAAAATATTCTAACTGGATCGTCATGGCTCGTTTAAAACTTCCAGTGTGAAAAGAAGAAATTCTGCACCGAGGTTAGCGAATCAATCGAAAGATCCACGTTCCTTTCGAAATGAAAAGTACGAAAGCTCGAGTGGTATTGTTGTTTTTCCCTTAAGACAGCCAATAGCTGAGAAAAATAGGTTTTCCAGTGGGCGCCCTGCAATTACAGGGCAGACAACGGTACTTAAAAGACCATTACCTTTCGCCAGGACAGGGAGAAAACGATTTCTGGTCGGTCCTTTCGCGGTGGAAAGTGTTTCGCGAGGCGAAGAGAGAAAGCCTGCTTCTTAAAGGTGGATTCAACGCTCAAGGTACAAGATGTAATCTCGAAAGGGAGGAGAAGGAAGCAGCGGCAGAGATTATGCCCGATCCCTTCGAGCAATCTTGTTAGCGTTAACCCGATGCTCAAGCAAAGAATGAAACAACCTCACGTAGACAGGGTTTGCAGTCCTCTCTTATCTGTCATTGCGAACCGAGTGAAACGAGTGAAGCGACCGTCCGCTTTTCTAACATGGTAAAAAACATTTTGTACGCGTACCTCTCCCACAACACTAATTGAAGCTATACTCGATAATGGCAAACTCGGTGCTTTAACTTAATGAGAAATCAAAATACAGATAACCCAGAAGAATGGAACGTAACTGTGGCTTCATAAATGAATATCTTTTATCAACGCGTACTGTTACTAAATGGAAACTCCATCTATCGGACGCCGAATCCGTTAAATTTATCGAACCCCGATCTACGACTACACAATACATAATGAATCTCTTTCCAGTAGAAACAAATAAAGGAACACATTCCTACTCGACGTGGGCAGGTTAGCATGCACCAGCTAGTATCAGATAGGAGAATTTATAACATTATCTTTCACGGTGCGAGCGATAGTTTTGTTAAGGCTTGCTGCTGTGTACGATACCGAAAGAAAGGTGGTGCACACGGTGAGAGACGTAGCAGCAGCAAAATATACGGTGTTGTTCCGGTGAACATCGAAGTTCTCTCGTGCCGTGCCGCGTCGTAATACGGTAGCCAAAGAAAAGACGACCTTCGGGAAGGAGTTTATGAGGCTGTCCTACTGAAAGCCCCACGCGAGTAGCATTACCCTCCCCCCACGCCCTTCGCCTTGGCCCTACAACGAGCGGGACACGATACTATGGTACGGTAGTGTAGTTCACTCGTAATGAGACATCGCGCCTGGCACTACATTACAACGCACAATTTGTGTTTCGCTTGTAATAATCTGTCACCTGTCGTTGTAATGCGCAGTAATAAAAGTACACCGAAAAACGAGGGTGCTTGGTCTTCGTTCTCGTCAATGAGGACTCGTGTTCGTAGTGGTGAGTTAGTGCCTCACTTAGCTTTAAAATAAATATTTTTAATGTTTACTTTGTTTTATGCGAAACTATTTAACCCTCTTTAGAAAGTACTATGATGAATCATTCATATTCAGCAGCATAAGTAAATGATAAATGAAAACGTGTCTTGTAAAGAATTCCAGGAGCAGAAAGAAAATGAAAATTTTGCGGCTGGAGATCGGTTATCGTGTGGTGATAATTGTGCAGGTTACTAGAGGTTCTGGCTTTTTCCAAGAGTTGAAACCTGAGAGTACCAGGACGCGGATGGATGACACCGTCAACACTTTATCGCATGGCGGAGCTTGATATAGAGGGATCTCTGAGTACTTTGACTGGTATCGGAGCAAGAGGAAATGTAAGGTGATAGAGGATCTTAATAACGGTCTCGAATATCTTTTCTCGATCGAGTGACATGTATAGCGTTGTCCAGACGTCAGGGTCCGAGAGAATTGGCTCGAAAATAGTGGACGAAAGGCCACTAATAGCCCAGGCAAACTAAGTGTATACGTCAGTAGTATAATGACGTCATAAGTTTGAAACTTCAAACTTTAAGAAGATTAAGCAATTATCAATTTAAATTGAAACGATTGGTGAAGAAATACTAGAAATACTTTTAAGGGTACGATTAAAATAGAATAAGCAATATTGAACAAGTCAGTACTATTCGAGTGGCATTCTTCAACCTTATTATTCAATATCATTCCCGAAGTTGCTGTAACGGTAATAGTCATTTCAGAAGTTTTTTTATTAAAGTCGATAGGCTGTTGTATACCAGAACTATGGAAAATTATCGATTATAAAGTTTTATAGCCTCCCTGGGGATGCCGTACATACAAACTAAATACAATCGATAATACAATTATGTGGCGCTCTAGCATAACGCGCGTTCAATGTCCCTTATGTAACGTTATCAGTTAGATAAATCTATTAATATTTTCCACTGATACGCAAGATGTTGGGCCGAGGAGGTCGATTGCGAAATGCTCAACCATCCACGATTTTCCTGCAGTAGTGTAGTTCCTTCAGTCTTCGAGTGCCATAAGCTATCGATTTTCCATTCTGGCAAAACGTCCGCTAGATGGTAATTTTCTTAAGACGATTCGCCGGCTAGGATTCGAAGCCGATTGTGCTTACACGGAATCTCAGCGCTATATCAGCACTGGCCGCACCGCCCTCATAGCCATCATATCGATTTCAGTCGGAGATGGTACCAGGAATATTCAAGGGCCTCTCTCTCGTTCGTGGAATTCGAGGAACTTTGGTCCGCTCTTTATCCACCCATTCTCCTTGAACCTGCTGCATTTTATGCACGGATCATGTTAATTTTTTCTCCTCTTATTTTCAACAATTTTTACTCAATCTAACGTCACCGATTTCACGAGGATCAGCCGAATTCTTTCTACGGAAGCAGAAATTGAGGATTGCAACCCTGTTCTCAAGGATAACATTATCGAGAAGGTCGAATGGAATTTGCATAGAATTCTTCGTAAGATCGTATATCAGACGGAAAAATAGAATGGGTAGAAAAGATAGGAAGAGCAGTAGATTTTCACACGTTTTTCAATTATCATTATAATATTTGCATCAGTTCATTAATCAAATAATTACACAAAGTAGTCTAAAAATCCTTCTGTAAATTTGAGTAAATCACCACCGCCGCAGCTCAGTGTCTGTTTGACAACCACAACGTTGAAATTATTTCTGATCGTCGATCTTACAATTAGAGCTCGTGAACTTGAGATTCGCTAATACACAAGTCCAATATTAAATCCAATCGATTTACGTTAAAATCGCACCACCGACAGCACTATCAGCCCTCTCGCAAGAAGAGCGATGAAAGGAGAACCGAGTTAATTTAGGATAAGAAAGCTTTATTTACGGGAAGAGATTTCCGCGAAGGTTCTCTTCTCTCAGAGTTGGAGAAATCCCTAGGCATGTAATTCCAACCGAATTGATATTCAGAGCACGAGCGGCTCACAGGTAATTATCTGCGCTTGCTTTGTGCATAATCCCGTCCGATCCCCGACGGATTGGTCAGTCCCGATCGAAATCAAACGGCAAATCGGCATCGCGCTCCGCAGAGACTTCAATTTGGCACATCAATCCACAGCTAAGTCTCGAGTGCTCGTTATCTGCCCGCAGCAGAGTGTCCGTCCCTCTCTTCCTCCTCCCTCTCCCGCCAAACTACCCCCCAAAAAGCACTAGTAATTACGGTAACAATGCGGTTTAATAATGGTGCCGATTGGAGAACGCACTAGAGCCTTTCATTGCGGCTTCTCTCTCGTTATCATCGCATTGGCGCGCGAGAGCGCACGTGAGAGAGCGTTGGAAGGACACGGTGGGTCCAATCTACCGAGGGATACAATTATGAGACGATGCAAACGCGACGATTATGAAAATTTCAAGCCAAATCCTACTCTCTGCCTGGTGACAATCGGTGATTTGATGAGTCGCCCCCTACGCGGCATCGCACAAGAAAGCCGATGCATCGAATCTCGGATTAATGAGTTCGCGCAAGTACGCAAGAACTTGCTACTGTAATTACAGCCGCTTAGCTTATTAGTAGTGAATCGAGTGTTGCGTTGTAAAATTCTCGTTAGGAAACTCTCGTTAGGTGCCCGTCTCGTCACCGTTCCAAACAAGTTCTATAATTCGATTTTTGCGCCAAGCGAAATTATTCAGGGTGCAGCGGTCTCGGTTATGAAACCGTAAAAATATAAAAAAGATAGATGGAGAAAGAGAAAGAGGAAATGATGAATTTTCAGAAAGAAGCACTCGTCGATCTGCTGAGTCTAGTAAATCCAATTACTGTTGGCCAAGAGGAATAAAGTGAAGATAAGTTTTGAGGGGCAGACGAAAGAAACCATGGCAGAATGAGTCGTCTAGATGAAGAGAAGCACCGGGGTAAGTTAAATGCGACTGCCTTCCATGGCTGTAGTCGAAACAAGGCTGCATTCCCTCCGGAAATGCGATATTCCATTCGCGAGGCCATCGAAATCCGCGGCGGTGCGTAATTAAATGCGTGAATAATTGCGAGCGCGATCCCACGGCCGCCGAACAAAGGGGCTTTCCAGGTTTGGTAATTCAACGATGCCATTAAAAAGAACTGTATGCTATTTGCCGAGCTGCCGCAGGCTTCGCGAAATTGATTCGATCGTTCACGCTCGACTTCTGTTTGGACACGGAAGCTGCGGAACTCTACGATAAAAGGAACTTGTGTGAACTCAGTGGAAAATATCTCTTTTTTCCATAAACTAAAATTGATTTTTACTGAAAAATAACTGTCTTTCTAAAAATCCCGAAATATTTATTTAATCGACACAAATATTATTTGTCTATTCACAAAAGTTCATTACATTCAATATTCTACACAACGAATACGAAAATATATTTAAAAAAAGTCAATCATATATCAATAATAATAACTATCTAAAAAAATTCAAAGATAAATCATTGGCGTTAGTACCGGTACACGAAAATCTCCCCTTAAGCTTCCGACGAGTTGCCCGATAAAAGTATTAAAACTTGAATAATTCACAGAATGAATAATTCAAAAGTGTAAGCGAGCCTCGTCGTCGATATTAGCAATCGATATCTAACTCTAATTAATTTCACCTTAAATCTCGTCGGATTGGCAAGAATCTACGAAGTTTCGCTGATCTCGCGAGCGTTAGCTTGTTGCCAACGAAGCAAATCACAGTTTAATTGAGCGGTTCATCTATAAGACACCTCTCATCGGATGGGAAAATTTAGTTTTTATGGCTCCAAGGAACCAAGGCCCATCTGCCACCCCTGAATGCCATACATCAACCTGGCGAACTCATGATTTTCCCGTTAGAACGCTATTCGTCGTGTCAACGCTGCTCGCAATTGATACTTTATGAAGGATCGAACGGGCAGATGCCACACAAATATATCCGACCTGCACGACAAGAAAAGAAAACGAATTCTCTAGAATCGATAATGTCTTCTTCGTTCATGTGAATCATTCACGAGCTTTCTACTTCTCGCATCATCTACAATGTACTCAGAGATACGTGGACCGTGCATGTTTCGCTGGATTTTATTGATATTGGAACTTTCCATGATTGATGTGAATATATTTCTACCACCGGTTGCAATGATTAATTGTTACTTGAAATATGTAATTAAAAGATGGTCCTATCTTTTCAACTGACTATTCCTACGATTCGGCAAAAAACTAAATTTGTCAGAATGATAGTATTAAGGAGAAAAATAAAATTATATCTTCGCGAAATAAATATAGGGTAAAGCTGTCAGCCGGAAGTATTCGTGACAATATTAGCTGAAGAGAAGTATCGAATGTAACAGGCTTTAAGATATACTACTGTTACGTAGCGATAGAATTAAAGACGGTGAACTAATCTTACCACGAAGTTCCACCATGATTAAGATATCTATGCGATTGGTTTCAAGAGAATGAGTTATGTAGATACGAATAATCTGGATATGCATTTGGAATGTAATATGAAGAGTTTGGCTCCTATGTTCAACTTATTCAACTTATTCACTCATTCAATTCAGTAGAATACAGTTTACTATAAGTTCGACTCGATTTTAGATACTCGACTGTGAATACACTTATAAATGATTAACAATGGAAAACCACCTGAAGATTGAATCTAAATTGGATACGAACTAAAAATAACCTGAAGCGAGAAAAAATTGAAAGAGATCATTTTTCGGCAAGGGCGGCTGTAATACGAGGAAGCGAAGGTATTAGAGTTTACATGAGCCGCTCATTAGGGGTTCGCAGAATCGAGCAAATCGTTGCGCTAATAATCACATGAAAAGGCTACCGAAAGGTAGCTGGTGAGTACGCGAAGGGGAATCTATGGGGTCTTTCCATGGGGTCTCCACGGTAACCACGGGTAAGCCAACCGGCACAAACTAAATGTCTCCTAGTTCATAATGACACCCCTGGAAAATGAGCTCCCACTGGGTGCTTCCCTCAGCGCATGCGGCTTTATTTGTCGTACATGCCAAAAGCAAAATGCTCGAATTCCTCCACGAATCTTTATTAGTAGCCGCCAAAGAACCGAGAGGCCACACTCGACTGAAGCCCAAAGCATCGCATTTAAAAGAAGATATCACGAAGAAAGTCAGTTCAGATTTCGCGCAATTAAAATTGCGATGAAGCTAAGGGGATGTTGGCATACCCTTCACACGCAAAATCAAAGGAGAACGCAGTTTTCAATCTCGGTGAACTAACAAGCAAAACTCTCGACATGGATTCATCTGGCTTGGAAATGGTGAGCGGCTTTGACTTGATACCTCACAATTCGACCATCAATTGAAGACGAAGGGTCGCAGAGGATCGCTGATACAAGGGTGCGCAGTTTATTAAGACAACGTAATGCGAAACGTCAAAAGAGTAGGGTGTCAGATTTGGAATTGTGTTCTTCGAATAATGTTGATAGGTATCTGATATCTTGAGCAACTGGAGATGTTTTAATAATCCTGACTCACGTATGTTCAAAACAACTAGTGATCATATCTGAACTTGATAGTTTTCTATTTTAACTAATTGCCAGATTAAAAGAAGACGAAATAAATAAATTTTAATAGGAAACAAACTTCAATATCAAACAATATAAGTATTCGGAATTGGATGGTCTTGATAACACTTGATCCCTGACGCTCGTTAAAACAGAAGCTATTGTGTTAGTGGTCTGATTGCGAGCTTGAATAACTATTGTTGAAGCTAAAAGTACCCTGGGAGCAATCAGTCACCGCGACTGCCGTGCAATTCGTAGGCCCCCGGAATTCCAAACGAACCTCAAGTTTTGCAGTTTACTTCCAATTACTAGAATGCATCGCATCGCGACGTTGGATGCGCAATGCCGAAAGTTGAAAGGACACCACTTCGACAATAGGAAAACGCTGATTTACGTAGTAATTAAATTCGAAACGAGAAAATCTAACAAGTAGCTTGAATCAGATAACACTACTCTTAAACATCATTATCGAAGTTTCCCTTTTCGTCTCAGATCCATCAATTTATAATCGATACAGAATATTTAATCAACATACTGATTTACAACTCGCGTTACAATCAAAACAAACTCATCCAATTCTATTTCACTTCCAATGTTGCTTTAAATAGATAGTACTTTTCCTACAACTAACTAATTGCATTGAATCAATTTTATTAAGTTTTTTAAGTCAACGAGGATGGAAACTGCACTTGTTTAATTGTGGACGGAGCGATCGAGCAGTCGCATAGTTGGTGGATGCATCGAGCGGTTATCCGGTGAGTGCATCAGACCCAACTGAGCGTTCGATTGGATTACCTTTGTCGAGAACGGTATTCGCGGCTCGCATTTGGTGGATGCTACCGCGAAGGCACGCGCCTGTACTCGGGCCTATCGATAGAAGGGGCTCATGCTGGTTCGCGTATGCTCCTTTCGCCCTAGGATTCGCTAACCCCTACCGAGAGTTAATCAGCGAAATGCATTTCGAGGGTGAGATCGCAATCACTGTGCACTGTATCCTGCAGGATGCCTGTCATTCGACCGAAAAGAAAAATCTACCTATACGCAGTATGCATCATACGCAATGCACAATCACCGCGAATTCCTATATTGAATTCCCCCGATTTGCACGATGGCTTTTCCCCAAAAACGATTTGACCAAGGTGATTTTTCAACAGGAAATATTTACTTCGGAACTATAGCCCAGATTCCACTGATCGAGATTTTGTACACGGAGCTTTTGATTGAAGTACTTTGATCAATAAAGATGAGTAAACATTTTTTCTGTAAAAGACATATATTGTACTTGACTACTGAAATAATAGTAATTAAATTTCCTCCAATTTTCTTTTAATTGACCTGTGAAAGATGCAATCGCAAAAAAATTTGTCTTTCTTTTAAAACCGGTATAATTAATCTAACAGCAGAAGTGAGCAACGATTTAATCAACGACAAATTCCAAAGAAATAATTCCGATCCTTAGTTTTAGTATTTTTAATCACTTGATATTAATACTAAACTCTATTAGAATTCCCAATTTCGATCTTCTCTCATTTTAGATCTCAACTACGTTTATGAGATACTATTCCAAATAGAGAACTTCTAATTCATCCATTGGTCCGACTATTTGGTGTGTCCCGCGAAATAAAAGTCTAGTTCCAAAGCACTAGTAGAAATGAAATTCTATCGGAGTTTTACGACAGACTCACTCGCTTATTCCCTTTGGTTGGATCGCGCAACTGGTACCTTTCGATGTGTACCGACGAGATGTGAATGTGCGCGTCGCCGACGAGCCGTCGATGGCGGCCTTTGTTTTTTGGGAAATGCGACGAGACCAGGAATCAAAGCTTCAAGCGTGTTCAGTTTCATTCGGACGTTTCGTCAATTTCAAATACGATCCGGATTGCTCATTTCTGATGTGAATTACACCCGTTTGATGTAACGCGAGTATTATATTCTTTTGACGGCAACGTCTTTAACATCGGAAAAAATAAAGGTTTTAATTTACATAACAATTATTGTATTGGAATACGTAACATTTTCTTTCGAATCTAAAGTTTCAATACAAATAAACGAAGAACAATAATTCCAGCTAATCTGATAAAGTCAATAATAGCTGATCTCTTTGTACTTTTTTGCAATGAATCAATTAAAGTCATTAGCACTATTTGTACCATGAACTGTGACTGCTTCTGCAAGTAGTATATGTACATATGTAGTATGTATAGACTTCCTTCCTGGTCCATCCGCTCGAGGCGGTTATAGTATGTATACAGAATATCCTAAATGCAAGGAGGGATGCGATCGATAATTCCATAACCTTCCGATGAGTAATTGCGATTGCTGTGCCTGCATCTAGGGAGCTGGACTATTGTGTCTCAGGGAACAACAAGTCATGCGTTCTATAAGCTAATACTGCAGTTAGCCGGTGCAACCACGCGACTTGAAATTATCGCAAGACAGACAGGTTTCCATGAAACTGAGTGTTGGAATACCGATATGGTTCATCGTAATTTAATGCAATTTGCAAAGCTCATTATAAACGGTTAACTCAATATCTGCTTTGAAATGGATTTGACCGTGCATCTGGGAGTGAGTTCGACGATTATTAATGAGCATCAAATCGCGGAAATATAGGTAGGAACGTTTTATTAGCTTTGATTAAGTTCAGAACGTTATTAATTGTTTATCGCGATGAGGATAATTAATGCCATGACAAAAATAATAAAATGTGGATTGTTTTGAGAATAATGATTGAATGGAAAGGCAGGATTAATTATAATTGTAGTACGTTACTTATGTATAATCATTTTAACCGGATTGTATACTTTGAACAATTGAATATCGATTTTATTTCGTAATTGCAAACGAAGAATTCAGAAACTTTAAATAATAGAAGAGAACGTGATTTTCATTGGATTAAATAATCCACACTCGTATTTGATTTTAAACAATTGAACATTTTCTAGATATTAGTCCAAATTATTATTGGCGAATAGGTTACTAAATTAACCACATGTATAAGGAATAAATGTGTACCACACTGGACCATGATCAAAGTTCGTCGATATACAGAAGAATATACGGTTTGCTTTGTGTTTGCTAAAGTTACACATCGAAAAATACGTTTCTCGATTTAACAAATAAGAGAAACAGAAGTGTATTTTTCCAGTGAACCGCAAAAATATGGATCGGAGTATAAACTTTGTGTGTGGATTTTTGAAGCAAAGGTTTTCATAGGAAAAAAGAAAAGTTTAAGAGTCAAATAAACAAGACTAAAAATATATTAAAGAGAAATTCAATACAGCTCTCGCAAAACAAATCTTATTGTTAATGATTACATCTCAGTATCTTGATTTCCAGTAACTGATGATGGCAGAGTATAATCGCGGATTTAATAGCTCAGGAGTGCCTCAGAATATTCCCTGAATAGCTATTGAGCAGAATAGCCGTATTTTAGCATGTCAAAAGGCAGATCGACAACAGAGTTATGTACGCTTCAAACGCGTTACGCAGTGTGAAAGCACCTGCATACCTTTCATGCATAACGAAGAGAGGTGCCCACTCACCTCACAGTCGTCAGACAAGATTCGCTAATTGGGATTAATTCGCACTAATTAATTAAATCACGTAATGTTCGTCTGCCATACGCGCGCACGAGTCCTTGTCCTTGTCCTCGTCCGCGTACAGCATCCCATGCAACCACACACTCGCGTCCACACACCCGTGAATCTCTGCCTACTCGATGCACCAATGTACACGCAACCAACTGAAACCTGAACTTTGTGACAAGCTCTTCGACTTTCCAGATAAAATCGGCGACATGCGACCGTGCGAGAACGTGAACGCGTGCAGTCAAAAGTTTATCACGTTCCAGATCCTAATTTGGCGAGGCCCAACAACTTGTCAGTTCGCTCGCGAACCGGGAGAATCGGAGACAACTCACGCGAAAAAGGGTGCATTCACAAGTAATTGGTGGGTCTGTATCGATAAAAGCTGGAAGCAGGTTTTTAAAAAGGTTTATAAAAAATTTAATTAATATTCAGGTATGATAATATATGTAACTGCAGCCTCTATTGGTTTGAAAACCAACTTGTAATGGTAAAAAAAACTTTTACTATTTCACTTGATATTGCCACAAGTTCCAATTAACTGTATTCTGAGTTTGTCCAGCATTGATCAATTTTAATTTCACGAAGTAAAGGCAGTTTTAATTATCTGCAATGAAAGCTTTAATTAAATTCACATCGTATATATTTGCACCCGATATTCCAGGAAAATAATTTTCCAGAAAGCACTTTAAAAAATATGAATTATTGCGATTCGTCGTGCACTTGCATTTAGAAGCACACTCGGTTAGTCCCACGGTCAAAACCAGTCGGAGTGGTCGAATGGCTACCTGGATTCCAAATCACTGCCGAATATTGCACCGGTTTTAAATACATTTCATTATTATTCAATTGGCAACGAGCAATTTTACATTTCATGTTTTTCTCTACTTTTAAAACTGTTTGCACTCGTAAAAGGTAAACGTTCATTAACAATACAGATATGGACTGTCCGTGTTGTTAAGGCCGTTTAAAAGCTTTGATTGAAAAAAAAAAAAAAAAACCTATCGATGAAACATGATCTATATAATGGCGAAAATAGAGATTGATGCATCGAGCAGCGACGAGTCACTACGTGTACACATCTTTCTGCGATTACTATCTCTCCAGGAGCGACACGATCTTATATCCGCCTACATCCGGTGACACAATGTGCCGAAGTACCGGATGCAGGCCGTATAACGCGACTGAAAATGCACGTGTGGCCAGATAAATACTCTTTTTTTCTAGAAACGCGAACACATCACTTACCAAGCGGTTTTCTACGAACTGACTTCAACTAGTGATCCTTATACATTATGCAGTATAGCGAAAGTATACCAATAAATTTCCGTGTACCAATTAACTTCAGTTAATTATTTAGATTTATTATTAAACTTTGTCATTACTACTACAAAATCTCAAAATAAAAATTTGTTCTTTCCCCGTAACTATATTGGGAATATCCCTGAAAGCCGGTATATGCGTAAAACCATTTATTACATGGATTCTGCAGGTATACCGCCGATATTGTTGAAGAGAATATCAAAGATGCATTGGCATGGTTAAAGCTGGAAAAAAACTAGGGGTTGCCAAGAGTCGTGTAGGCTCTATGCCAGCGATATGTATGCGTACAATCCGATCGATCTCGAGTGGACATTGAATAGAGCCACTCAACTTCACTTTTTTTTCCCAACGAAGAAACGAATTCTGCTATGTTCTTTCTCTGATCCCCATCAGACATGTGCAGCGTTGGAAAAACAGACTATAGAGGAAGTCTAAAATAATTGAACGTGGCAGCTTACTAAAGCCCGAGGAAACAAAACGCCAAGGGTGAGAGACATCAAGGTACATTTGGTAAAGTGTAGTAAAAATTGCAGTATAGCGTGACTCACAAGTGTCTCATTCTACTGTCATCTACAAAAAGCTTCGACTAATCTCCTGTACATTGTACAACTTTTTCCCAAATAGAGAAAATATTATAAAATAATTCTGACAAAAGTTTCGAATCTTTTTTGGAAAATGTAACCAAAGAATATTCATGCAACGATACTGAAAGATAAAGCTATTGTAAGAGTCATCGATCCCGGAACACGCAACTTCAACTACTCTGTTCATTAGGCATCCATTAACTACTGGAACGTAATATTAAATTTGATTATTAAAGAGCTCGCTGATAGTAAGATACTGCTCAATGTTAATAGCTGTTGTAACGATGCCTACTAACTAAACTTTCCGCCTATCAAACTTGAAAAACTAAAGTATCCTCATTTCCTGTCAAATTCATTTTCTGGATCACATCGTGAAGCTAAAGTTAATCATAGTTACAGTTTTCCATGAAACAGCTTGAGATTCTCAACAGACAATATCTCCAAACTTTCGATGGAGTTAGTTTTCAATCTCCGACAGAAGCACGACAACTAACTACCAGTCAGTTATGTAGAAGATTTTACAAAGGCACTGTAGAAAGCGGTTTTGAAGTACGGCTTAAACCTTCTGAAGCAGCTCAGACTTTCAATAGTTAGCGATAGCACAAAAAGAAAACAAATCCGTCCAAAACAAAATCCAAGTAAATCCAAGTAAGTAAATATTCTTAATTGTGATACCTACTAAGTTTTTTAATAGGAAACTTATTTCTCGTTAATTCTCATCGAAGAAACAAGTGCTCTCTGTTCGAAATTCAAACACCGATCAAACCAGAAATTTATGATACGACATTTTTCCTCAGGACACTTTTCTCAGTCACGATGCATAAAGACGATGTGATCAAATTCACCCTTTACCTACATTGGAAAAAAATGTTAAAGGGAAGAAAAATATCAGGACGGTAAAGATTGCGTCGAGGTAAAGAAAAACGTTTCTATTTTCCAGTGTCAAGTTACATCCCATATTCCCCTTCATCACGATGTGGCGCAGAGTTTTTCTTCGCGAAAAAATCAATGGGCAATCCGCAAGTTACAATATAAAAATGATCCACGTACATACGCATGATTACCCTTGCCACGGGAGTTTTTTGGTACAAAACCAGTAGTACCGATGGCAGCACCATCCGCAATACTCTTACTCGCTTGTTGGACCACCACCGTGTACCGAAGTTGCTTTCGAGACTAATCTAAATTTAAGTTTCAGATTTATACGCCCTCGCTCGCCGGGCATTGACTTCTCTTGGACTGGCTTTCAACCCTAGCTCTCTTCGTGGCCACTTCTTCTCTCGTCTTCTTTCTCCTCTTCTTCTTCTTCTTCTTCTTCTTCCTCCTCTTTTCCTTCTTCTTCGTCTGCTTTTTCCACGAGGCTACGGTGAACCTTACTTTCTCCCCTCTTTTCATAGCGAGCCTACTTATGTACCTCGCTCAACTCACCCTACGATCACGCCTCTTAACCACTTCCCGCCGCCCGGAAACCAATTTCTTCGCCCCGTGTGACTAGAGATAAGGTGCAACTTCTGTTCTTTCTTTATCAGATTTTCACGTGATGAAACGAGCGTGTCCAGCGCGCGGCACGGCGGACTTTTTGCTGTTTCTCAAAGAAACAGGGGTGGCGATTGAGAGATGAAACTTATTACATATGTCATGTTTGCAATATACATATTACATATGTCATGTATATTATATAATATCGTCTAAGAATACAATTAACTTCATTATAGGCAATTAGTATATTATAGGTGTGTGTATGATATGCAAGATATCGAATGAATAGGTATAAATTAATAGAGACAGTCTGTCGCGGAGGGAAATATTCTCTATGTGAATAGTAACTGTTCAGAGAAACGGACAACTGTCACGTTCTGAGAACCATTTACTTGATAACGACGATGAATAAGACGTAGCAAATAATGTGGTGTCATCAACCGCTATTATATGTACATGGCAAACCACCCAAGAACCGCATCAGATTCTTCTGTAGATAATCAACTAATCGAAGTTGTAATTTTCTTATGTCATACAGTGCAGTTTTCAAAATAACCCAAGATCCATAGATCGGACTTCTTTACTTCCGCTTGAAATATGTAGAAATAAATCATATTTATATTTGAATGTTATTTTCGAGGTATAGAGTAAAGTATAAATAAATCTTATGCAATCTTTTTATCTCTCCATTAGATCCCATAATGGGGCATCAACTGTAGTTGACATTTTACTGGTCGCCCGCAGAAATAAATCCTACGAAAGGAGGGAGGAAATACGCACCAAGCAATAGGAGCACAACCTCAAGGGGTTCACCGTTTCTCTCCCCCTTTATTCCCTGTTTATTACTGGCACGCATTCTTAGGGAGGCCCTCGTAAATATAGAAGAAGCTTAACTTGGCTAAAGACGCCACCGAGACGCATCCACCGCGAGACTCATTAGGTATCGTGGACCATCACTTTTTCATCCCCTCCAGATTTCATGGTCAAACACACGCACACATACATCGAAAAGGTAGCCTTGGAATGTCGCGGCGACGATATTACAAGCTAAGCGAAATGCCGACGATTTGTTTATCACGTTTACTCCTGTTTGACTCGTATAATCTTTGCCACGATTTATGCTAATCTCCTAGTGGATTCATAAAGATTTTAAACCCGAATTCATAACCATATTGACTTTAACGGTCACAATGAAGAGAATTATTTGTGATGAGCTAGAATTATCTTATAAATACTAATTAGTTTATTTATCATTCGTTTTAAAATATTCTTTCGCAATGAATTGCGTTGCTAAAATACAATAGGTGCAATATGTGCCAAAAGAATAAATAAAGTTTCAAATGGTTAATATTCTAATTTAAGACCGAATAGAGAAACCGGAATGAAAGAAAAGATTTTTATTCGCGGATTTTATTTAACAATCAAAATTAATCACTATGATCACCGACAGACGTAGGCGTGCACGTTAATCCTCGGTAGTTCGAATGCTAATCGCGACAGGGTGACGAATCTGTGGCAATGAAATACTGGGAACAACGATGAGCAAGAGAGACTCATCAACGCCGATATAATTCATCGTAACCCCCGTCAAAGCTTTGTCCTTTGTGTCATCTGTATCGATATCCCCAGGAAGATATAAATTCTATAGAATACTGCGAAAATACGTGGAGGTTGCTTAGTCATTCAGCGGGCTCGCCTTGGCAGTTAGTGGCGAGGGTAGTTTTGGAGTTACCGTTGCATAAATTGCTTGGACTTTTTACGTCTGCCTATTTTAAGCTCGGGAAATATCTGCGCGACGCGTACGGCTCTATCGTGTCGTCGTGACTACCATTCCTTCCAGAGTACTTATGTACTGCGCGTGCAAACCCGTTTCCAAGAAAACTCTACAAACCGATGGAAATACCGTTAATTGTCGAATGTTGAAATTCTTTGAAATCTTTAATAATGGTGTTTAATGAGAGTATTGAGAATATTACTTAACCATACGATAGATAATTACTGTTTAGAACTAAGAGAATATAGTCGCAGAGAACCCGTACGGTTTCATGTTGAATGCGAAATTAGCTTTGGACTAACACCCAACACATTAGAATTTACAAAAATCACCCAGTAGGTGAGGAAAAAATTCTTTTGTAGTACCGGCACACTAGGTATATCATGACACAGCAAATATATTGTCTCAATATCAGAGTCTCTCTACTCTCACAACAGTTCATTGCTTACATTCCCATGCTGCTCTACTTCCAATTTCCCAATCTTAATGTTATTCCGCGGTCAAATGAATGCCAAACAATCAGATACCGCTTTCTTTGCGAGTGAATTTTCACACGTAGTCGAAAGAAGCAGACACCAGTGTCAGTTAGCAAAGGCAACGGTAAACTACTAGAGTAGAGATAGCAACAATAATTCTATGGTCTCGAGACCTCTCAAGATACCGTTTCCTTCGAGGTTAGTGATAAACTACCCTATCGACGATATTTCACCTCCGATACTTTGAATTTATTTCGGCGGCCAGACTACAGAACGGTTCTTTATGCGATTCTTCCTATTGTTCGCGAAAAAGAGAGAGAAAGTTGAGGGGAAACGAAGAGATAGAAGTCGCGAACGAGGGTGGAGAGGTAGCGACCGCGGAGAATCGACTGGGAACGGAGGATAGAATTTAAAGGAACTCCTCGAGATTTCACGAAATTTATGACGAGGTATAATGACTCGGTCTGAATTTTCGCTTCTAAAGACTCTCAGCTCCAGCTACGTAATTCTCTCTGTCAACCGATCCGGTACATTTGTGCGGCTGCACCGAGCAGGCTCCCTTTTTTTTACCACCGTACGCCGTCTACCGCTCTCTACTAAAGCAGATTGCAGCCTCCATTAACGTCCTACCTAAAGCGTTTATGAATGTCTAATAGTTTGTGGGACCGAACCCCAACAGCGAACCAGCAGTGAACCAACGGTGCAAGCGAAAAATCTTGCCGGAAAATGACTTTCTATTGACCTCAGTCGCTCGAGTAAGAAGCACGATCGAACCAGGAATTGTAAAGACTCTGAGACTCCTAGTGGCTTTTCATACGAAATGAAGCTGCAGCGACAACCGTCGCGCAATCTCTCTACTTTCTTCAATTTCGCTATTTCTCGTTTCTCGAATGTATACTGCAAAATCGATCAACTTATGGAAACTCAGGAGGATGTTCGGTAAATGACAATATTATAGCAACGTTCCGCCATTACTTTTTATTAAAAAACAGTGTGGTAATCGTAGAAAAATATGAATTTATTATTTGCTTGCGCGGACATCCGGTTACCTGGATTACAGTTTTATAATTACTCCATCTGTCAGTACCATGCCTTTTACTGCAATATTTACGCATGAACATTTTACCGAAATCCTGACGATTACGATCCAGGGGAGTTATTGCAGTTTTCATGCGGAAATTATTCGATCGTTACACTGATACCAATATTTTTAACGAGCATCAGAATAAAATTAGAACTGCAATTAATATAACGTTTTCATAGTAGAATTAATATGCTTTTCGGCATTTTCATAAATACTGTGGTGAAAGGCTGAATATCGTGTTACTAAGCCACGGTGGATAATTCAGAAATCAACTACAGAAACTGACAGAAATGAATTTTTATAAATGTATTCCAATTAATTTTGAAAAATCGTGATCAATTCTGTTAGCTACTAATAACGCGTTTTTCTCAGGTATATATGCACAAACAACTATGCTAATTGTTCTGTCTCCAAAAATAAGGAAGAATCATCAGTGATACAGTTTACAGTCGCAAAGAAACGGAAATCTGCCAGGTCTACGAAGGATTTATTTTCCCGTACGTTTTCCGGCTACTCCCACAACGAGAATCGTATTTCTCGATATCGTCGCGGCCGGCCCTATACTCTTTAAACTCTAAATAATGCTCGCAAGCGACCCTTAAACACGATATATCCGCTGGCGCACGAGATGTATCCATTATTTACGGGTCAATAAAATCGTGCTCCTCAAACGCTGAGATCGTAAAGAACCAGGGGAGTCTATATCCTTGGCATAGGAGTATAAACCGACTACAAACAATGGTTTTCAATTTCGATAATCATTTTTCTCGTAACTGGCGGACAAAGCACAGTAAAAAGCTCCGGTTACGTCGATTGATATGTGAAACGCAGACAGCTGAACTAAAATCGCTACCCTCTAAAATTGAAAAACATTAAAATGGAAATGGTATTTTTCCGTTTGTTTTTTTGCATACGTATCGGCGTATGCGTCTTCCTTTCGATTAAAAAAAAAGTAAATGTTGTACGTCCGAGTCAATACGCGTATAGAATTGCAATGCACGAATCAAATTCTTTGAAATATCGTTTGAATATTGAAAACAAAAAATTGCAAATAAAAATCAAGTACTTGAAGGGTGTAATTCTACGGAATATAGTACAATAAATTTGTTCTTTTCTTTCTTAATACAGTAGATATCACAAAATGTTGAAATAATTCTATTAATATAACTTTTGGCCGAAATTTATTTACCGTACACAATTCGTAAATTCTCAGCTTTGATAAAGTCAATTTCGCCCTGAACGAGTAAATTCGTCGACTGCTAAATCTTAAAAGGTCTAACAGTGAGTAAGAAAAACTGCTCGTCACAGAAGAGGCGGCACGTTTCCTTATCCTTGCGCAAACTAGCCAAACAATGAGAATAAAAGACCAAGATCGTCACTCGTTTGCTTTTTCTCATCTCGAAATGTAAAGAATTCTTGAGCGAAGTGAATTCTGTGCTCACGAGCATTGTAACACAGACAGAACCGAGTAAAATGAAAGAGTGAAACAACAGAGAAACGACTAATTAAACGACGAGATATTAACTCGGTTTACGGAATCGCAAACGCTTTAAACTGTTTAACAAAGTAAAACGGTCAGTCAAGTGCACAGCGTACAATTAGCATTGCGAATTCGCCAGTGAGATAAAAAACTAAATAAAGTCATACAAGCAAATTGGATATTTTAATTTTCCTTTACCGTGTATACGTGCATACCTTTTTTCCAGAACAGAGATCCAGTTAAAAGTAGTAAATTTCTTACAATAAACGATTACACGCTTGAATAAACATACATACTCCAAATAAAGTATGCATGTCAAAATTTCAGGATAAGGACTTTAGCGATGGGGAAATCAATAGTTTTATAGAAATAACAGACACCGTTAATGCGAGTATAAGCAGTATTCGCTAGGTCTGAGAATCACGAAAGCTACTGCTACTTGTTGAATGTTTATAAAGAAAATGAAGCTCAAAGATACGATCGGTAGCATGATGGATACCCAAGATCAACGTATATAGCATGTATTCTAATAATAAACCACGATCTTCAAGTCTCTTGACTGGAGCATGAAGTTTTTCCGTTTTCATTAAGAATTACGTGAAACGTTCTTTTATGTGTGAATACTTAAACGTGAAAAATTGTCAAGTATAATATTATGAAGTTGTCCAAAAAATTACTCGAATTTATACAATTTAATTAAGACGTTAACTTTGCAACCAAATTTCTTTAAATAGCAATGATTACGATTACGATTACCCAATACAATTTTTAATTTTCTTCAAAATGCGTTAACGTTGACAACACACATCTGCACAATTGGATTCGAGACCCGAAGATTAAATAAGTTAATATTGTTAGTTATTCCTATAAACGAATAAAAAGTTATACGATCGTCCGAACCTCATTTCAATGCAGGAATGTATGGTCAGCTTCAATCTATTATATATTTACGGATTCTCATTTTATCTATAAAATGGGATGAATAATCCTTGCCCAGACAACCTGACAGTTCTAATCTGAATTATGCATAACGAGAAGGGGGTCAAATTCTGAAATCAGATTGGGAGAATGGTCAGCTCCGAAATGAGCTTTCGTTCGATGCATGTCATTCAAATTTCACCGAGCTTTTTGGTAATGCGAAATAGGGAAATATTACCAGAAAATAGAGTGATGCCAATTTGCAATTTCTTTCTTCTGCTAACGAAATACTCTAAATAATATTTGACAAACATCAAAAAATAATAAAGAGTACTCAGCGACCGTGATGATTGCTATTATTATTTTTACAGTATTGTTATTATCGTTATAATAGGAACAGTAGTTGAAACCGAAGAAACAATTTTTGTTAATTCTAAATTGCTAAAACCGAAAAACTGTGCGCATAACAATGACATTTTCGGAGTGAAAATAACATACTCTATCAATGATGCCCCTGGCTCACGGTGCGAGGTGCGAGGACAATAGAAAGCGCTATTGTATCGAAACCATTCGCAAGCCCAACACAAATACAACAGCGCTTGTATAAATATGTGTTTAGGATTTTCTTTCCGACTGCTCCTACAATCGCTCTGCATGTAACGCTGCCCTACCGTAAACATAGCCCTGCCTCAATTTTCACGAGCGAACGCGTCGACAACTTTTTTTCCTACCGGCAAGCAGCAAAACGTAATCCGAATTTACATCGTTCTTGTACAAAATCTGGAATGTTCTCGGGTTATTGATAAGAATCCTTGAATAGTTATACGTAGTATGTATTCAGCTAATCTTATGACTTGTATGTCAAACAGACAGTGAGACAATGAAATTTTCCTTATTCTGGTTATGTTCTGACTAATATATGAAAAAACTAGGTCCGCCATATTTCAAAACTTATAAAAAGTTAATGATTTATCTTCTGTGTAAGATTTAGTAAAAATGAAGCTACTATTCGGTTTTAAATGTTCTAGCACGTTTAAATATACAAAATATAAACTTCTTTGAACGACTAATGAAACAAGTATAATATGTGTACAATATCGATGCTTATAACTTTCTCCTACAAGTACGAATTAACCTCTGTTCGAAGTTATTAAGAAAATATCATTGCCATGAATCGTAAAACCAGAAAGCGTCGAATTATTGTTAGAAACACGATGCTATACGTATATTCGTAATCGAAAAAAAGGTGTCAGCGATAACTAACTAACGCGAGATTACAGCTTAATTGATAGTAACTTTTCAATAGCGTGAGAAGAATGGATAAAAAATAGAGCAAAGACTCACCTTTTACGACGGTTGCGAAAAGAAGCAGGCCCAAGAGGATGCACAATTTGCCGTAGGTTGTTCGCTCCATCATGTTCGTAACGATGAAAACTCCAGTTGTTCACTGCACCAAAGTCAATTGCAAACGCGCGGAAACGTGACGTCGAACGAGAAACCCGGCGCCCGGCACATCGCTCGATATTTCAAGTTAGTTAGTTTCAAACAAACCGTTCGCGCTCGACGAAAAACACGGAGAGAAAAAAAGCACGAGAAACTTTAATCGGGAAAAGTCAACGGTCCAAACCCGCCACACCGCGATTTGTCGCGGAGCGAACCACTATTTGCGCCGCTATTTGCGCCACTGTTTGCCCGCGGCTGAACCAAGTTCCACGAGTTCCGCGAATTTCGAATGTTCTTAACACATGGTACGCGTGTTAATCGGACTTTTGACAAGTATCAAGTATCGTAACTTTCACTTAAGAATCAATCGCGCACAAGTCCTATCTCAATCTGCAAACGTTACTTTAAGCTCTCCAGCCTATCCACAAGGTTAAAGAAGATGGCGCGAAAACAAACTCGACGAATTACGGTTTGAATCGATCACTTTTTCGGATATCACTGTTTAGGTCAACATCGCAGAAACACTTTGATGCGTTCAATTCTCTATCGGAAGAGTTAGTCAAGGCGTATAAAGATACAGAATTAATAACTCACAATAATTGTCTGTCTGTATCGTAACCCACAACACCAAAACCGCAAGATTCACAATCGTGTCTTTGTCCACTTTCAGCACTCTGATACACTGTCCAGGTTAATTAGGAACGTCAATAGTTCATATAAACACAGAGTCACAAAAGAGTCACGAGGTCGTGTGGTGTGTCCAAATTCAACAAGTGCCCGCGGCAACCACGGAAAATCTTTCGAATACACACTCGTTGATCGTAGCGGCAATTAACAATTTGTCACTCGATATAATACCGTAAACAGTCACTCTCACACAATTATGATCATTAAGAGACCTTCGTCTCTTTAACCGAAACGAAGTGCCGATTTGACACGGTAGTGACAGTAGCACGCGTACCACGATTCTCCGAGTGAAATTGAGCAAGCAAGAAACAACCTTCACCACTCGACGTACAGCGGTACACTGACGAGCTTTTCGCGTGGATCGGAAGGAAGCTGCCGAGCTCCCCCGATAGGCGGCGCGGTAGTGATGCGGCGGCAACCGGCAAAGCGTTTGATAACCCTAGCCGATTCAGACAAGGGGCTCGCGCAGCTTGCCTTCCTTGCCCCGCTTGCAACAAGTTGCAGCTCGCGGAACGCGTGGAGAGCCACGCGTACTACTTGAGAAGTGTGTGTTCATTGAATGCAGTCAGTACTACGTACGCGGCCAGCATAACGAAGTGCAGTCGACCACGAAGTGGCCACCCACGGCCACCCTGTTCCAACTTTTGACCTGAGGTACAATAAAACTAAAAGAATCGACCGCAAACTTGTACTAGGAATCCCAAGAATTGTAATCCTTGTCGACTATGTTAAGTTATAACACAGCTTTTGATCAATAAATCTTTCCCAAATTACCGTAATTCTGCCAAAAACCTAAAGTAATAAGATCCATGTATTTTATGTTACTTGAAATTTAAAATCAGTAGCAGAAAAAAATAATTAGAATTGTATTTTAGATAACATATCGAAGGAATGTTAGAATTAAAATACATTTATTAAAATACGGATATCGCGACGAGTTTGTACATCGAAAAGAGAAATAGAAGTCGTGTTCGGACATTGCTCTTATCTTCCCTGCGCGAGTATATCTGAATTCGTACTTAGGGATCCGTCCGTGCTGTAGCAAACCCTATGCTGTATGAAACATATTAACATATACTGAGATTTATTCTCAAAGTGATAACATGAATAGCGACGATTCCTAAAACGCTTAATGCCGCGTATAAATAATTCCCTTATCACGCAAAATTGTTAATTCTTACCCGATAAGATATTCGCCCTTTCGTCCATGTTGTTGGGGATGTTAATGTAAATTTACCGTGCCTTTTGTTTCTAAGTTAAAAATGACAATTTTGGGTCCTTGATTGTGATTTTCATTATATTAATAGACGTATAATATGTAGGCACTCACTGACACGCTTTATTTTTATTCGCTACGTCAACAATATCCTTGCTAACGTAATTAATGCTGCCTAAATATCGTTCTTGCTCCGCAGAGCGATTTCGACATCCGCCAGGACATCTCTCAAATCTGCTGTTCCACCAGCCCCTCAATCCTTTGAAACCTTTGTTTTCATAGAGGACCTTCACTCCACTGTTGAACATACGTATTTCGTTTCAGAGTCATAGATTCTGAAGCTAGTACGAGCTTCGTTGAAACTTACCCAGGACTTTGTGACTTGCATATTTGGTCTTCGTCTGAATTCCTTATCCGGAATCGATAGCATACTAACGTCAATCCAACCAGCAACCACAGCAAGAGAGAACTCACTAAAGCAATCGATATCCATTCCATCGTCCCAAATGTAATATCGCTATTCTCATCTATATTCAGCGAATGTCGAGTGAATGATGGAACTTAGAAATATGACACTTCTATTCGAAATTAAACTTTGAGAGAACAGAGGCAAGTAAAAGTCACTGTACTTTCTTTATCCTTCAGACCTTTGTCATACTGACTACGTTCGGATGGAACAAGAGAATACTCCTTTTCTATTTTCGACATTGCTTGGTGCGCGCCACTTCTCTCAGGATATGTTTCTTCTTTTACTCCTAGAAATACGCAACAAAAAACAATCTTTGCTAAACGGGAATCAATTTTGCAAGTAAATTCGCAAACTTCGAATTATTACCAGTCTTTTCCAAAGTGGCATAAATTCGCAATATACCACCAAACGCTGGATACCACTTCTCCGTTTCCAAGTACGGAAGCACCTGGTCAATTCGGAAAAGTGATGAATATAATTTTTAAAACTGTACAGCTGAAACTTATAACGATTGTTTAGATCTGCTAACTCACAACGTACGGATTGCCGTAGCCAATTAAAAAGATGCCTATTAAACGTCTGAAGCTTTTCTCTTGAGTTCGTTTGTGACATAATGCATTTCACACTTGCGACATAATATTTCACAATTGCAAATGCTGACTGTTCCGAGTAAAGGGACAGTAAACTATTTTTCTTGAGGGGTAGAGCAATGCTGAAGGAAAGTAGTTCTCTTAAGGTCATAGGTTTCATGTTTAAATATACATATTTACAATTAATTTATACATAGGATTGATGTAAAAATGTAACTGTATATAATGTTGTATTTGTTCTTATATGTTCACCTGTTCGGATCATCACTATCGAAATACGGTATTGGTATAAATGTCTCTTCGACATTTCTTCTATATCTTCTATTGTGCCCTGACAAATTAATATTCACTGGTGAACATCTTCCAAAAATATTGTGTATGGATTTCTTTATAAAAAAAAAAATACTGTCATTTATATTACTTTTCAATGCTTACTGTTACGAATATTCCGTCGATTTAAGCATCGTTTCCTTCTTTTCATAGAAAAATGTGAAGATTTGTCTTTTGTATCTGAATTTAACAATAAGTAAAATCACGCTATTGGAAAAGTTGTTTAACACTGTTTCTGTCACATTACTATTATACTTCTTAAATTGACAAATCGAAAGACGATTCACTAATTGTAAAATACACATAAGAATTTGGATAAATGTCTCACTTAATGTCTGCGTAATGAGTCCGTTGCATGCAAGATGCGTCTTGGGATGTGTAATTACGATTGGTGGTATTTTCGTCTTTTTTATTTCCATTTTAGGCTTGCTCCAACCGAAACCATTAGTGCGAAGGAATGATTTAAGATCATCATAGAGCTCAAAGAGTGCTTTCGCGTTATGATACCTAATATTTCCTGCATAATAGGACTGCCTCGTTTGAGGCAAGATGTAGGCTTGTAAATATCCCCCCATCGTATCGGCAAGTGCTTTCAACACGAGATGCTTCGTTTTACCTATGGACATCTTTTGCACGCTTTCCAGGCAAATGTGAAAGTAATTCATCAGGAGGGAAATGTAACGGTCATCGTTATAATCTATGTTGTTCACCTGTGGGTCGAATTAGAACGTACGCGCGCTATGAATGCTATATATCATATGTGTATTCATTAATCTTTACAATTCAACTTTTAGAGTGTGATTCAGAACGTACTAAAGATCAATTAATGTTTGGATAGAATTCGTATCAACGGTAATTGTATACGTTTGGAAATTTGATTATGACGCTTGTAGAATAAGTTTACCTTAGGCAATAAATCTTGAAACATTCTTCGGCTATTCAAGATAATAAAGTCCTCTCTAGACCAACATCGCTTGCAGGATTCACTTTCCTCGAATAATACGGTACCAACATTTTGTTCAGAAGTAAAATTATCAGTACTTACTGCTCTATTGTAGGAAATACGATAGCGTGTTGCAAAGAGGATAAATATGTCTGAATCGACTTAATATTTAATTTCATTAAATTACCTTGGTCCATTTATGAAAATTCTTGCAAAGAGTATTAGAAAATTCCATGTCCAATGAAATTTCATAATTGTTGCAATAACTCTTTATTATTATTTCCTCAGAATTGGAGAAAGAGAATTTTTTCGCGATTTGTGGGTTATTGTTGTTGCATCGTGAGTTGCCACTTTTCCATGCGGTTTGAAATCGATTTTGTGCTTAGTTTGATAACAGAAAGAATCCGACCAAATATAAAAGTACACGTAGTGCATGAAATATTTCGTTTACTTTTATTTTTTTCTATAAATGTATGGTATACGACAATGTACCATTGAACTTTGAAAATTCTGTCATGTCACTGCAATATCGAACCAAATGAATCGCTGTAACGTTATCCGATTAACAGCGTTGCAATGCAAGCTAAAATAATAATGATGAAAATTATGAAACTTGCATTTTTTGTAGAATTTTTCTACCTCGATGTATCGTCTTACAATACTTAAGTATGTTACAGCAAATATGATTTAACATCTATACAAAACGCAAACCTCTATCGTCATAATGGAAATTTGAAACAAATATGCATGATTACAAATGTAGAATCTTTAAACAGGATTCACGTTCAGGGTAGTATGTATTTATTGTACATAACTCATGTATTACTAGAAACAATAATCAGGGAGATTGGTAAAGTAGGAGGAAGAAAGATTTTCATTACACTCTCCGCGTGTTAAAAAAGTTCAGTAAAAGGTAAAGGTAAAGGTAAAGATAGATTATTTCGGAATGAATAATTAAGTGCTGGAGGCCTTCATCTTGCATAAGAATCGCAAGTGCAGCATCTTCACTTCCTCGGTATTCAGTTTTACAACACCTTCTTGATTATCTATAGAAAGTAGAGTACCAACTGCCTCTCTATCCTCCCCTAAGATAACTTTAACGCGATCACCACGCGACGGCACTACGGGTTCCAAGTGTTCGCAGACTAAATTCACAACTCTGTCTTCCACTGGCAAGAATACCGCACACATGCCACCCTAAAAAATCAAACGCATGTATTAAAATCTGAAATTATTTCCAATGAAACAAAGAATTATCGTATAAGGAAGCTTACAGAAATTCCACGAATAACGCCTTGCTGTCCAGCGAGAGCTGGATCCTGATGAGAATTACGAATGCGAACTTCAATGTCGGTAGTATGCCATTCGGTGCCGCCTAAACCACCGGCGACACTTGTATCAAGACCAGCACCAGGTGTTTGTGGATTGTATGGACTACCTGCGACACCTGTGTATCACAAAATTACAACATACATACATTTGTAATAATAAGAATTGTGTAAATCAATCAAGAAGTAAAACAGTTTATTAAACTACCTGGTGTCATTGGACTATAACCCATTGGTGATGGTGTTGCAAAAGCTCCATGAGGACTAGTGGTATAACCAGTACCACTTGGAGATGGTGTAGCAACATAACCAGCAGGACTCGGACTTGCCGTTGCGCTTCCAGCTGGACTTGGACTTGGTTGATACGAACTGAAGCTCTGTTCCGAACCATACATCGTGCCTGGTGTTTGAGGTGTGAATGGTCCACCTGTAGATGGATAACCAGGTGCATATCCCGGTGAACCACCTTCTTCCATACTATAGCCATCGAAATCATTCGTCCTGGCAGGCGTATTTGTAACAGCAGGATCCCAGGCACCAGATTGTCCAGGAGTGCGTGAACCATCGTGTGACGGTGTCATAGAGCCATAATGAGGGGTTCGTGAACCATCTGTAATTCATATCAAAATAAATAGTGTTCTAATATTATGTAATGAATCTCCAACATGATGGAATAAATAAATTCGATTTAACGTACTTTCGTACATAGGAGTTTGCGATCCATGCATTGGTGTCTTTGATCCATCTCTTGCGTACATAGGTGTTTGTCCACCTGGACCGTACGCTGGGGTTCGATGGTAACTGCTGAAGCTACCATCCTTAGTCGGTACACCCACATTCGCTATATGAGATCTGTCCACGGATATTGTTTGACAAGTAGAATGAAGTTCAACCCGAGCAGTTGTTTCCGTAGCATCCTTCACTATACCCACGTTTCCTTTGTATGGTCCACCGGTTATTTTTATGGTTGTTCCTATTAATTCGCGATTGCGTCTCGCGCCACCACTTCTATCTCTACCTCGGCCACCGCCACCCTTCTCGAAACCTCCACTGCAAGTATGGATACCATGTTTATACAATCTATTGTGTTTTAATAAAAAAAAAAAAAGGAATTGTAAATGCTAAAACGTATACATATATTTACTAACCCGCTTGGATGCATGGGTGACGCTATTCTTGGTGACATGAATCCTGCGATTGGCGACATGGCTGATATGCTCGTCTTGTTACCACCAGACAGTTGCAAATGTCTCGTCTTGCAGACGAATATTCCACCATTGTCAACAAACATTCGTGAGTGCAAAAATGCAAAGCTTCTGTAGAGATGTTTAATTTCGCCACCTCTACCTGCGTGTGGTCCGTCAACAACTTTTACAATATCTTTTTTCTGTATTGTATTTTGCTGTGAGTCTAAAGCAACGGCGTTTCTATTTTCGCGCCGTTTTGTTAATCCTTGAGGCCTTGCTTCGATTACTTTTCCATGCATAGATAGAACATGGAAATTTTCTCGTTCAAGTCGAACGATGACTCCAACTGTTTGGGCATCGAGTTGCACCAAGTCACCCCATTGAAACTGACCTAAACTATCAACACCAGTAGCCATGTCCGAACACAGTTGTAGATCTCTTGGAAGTACTTCCAATTCGTGCATAGAAAGATCAGAAAATAAAACGACTCTATTCTGTTCGACTCGTACAATTAGACCTGTATCTCCTTCGTATCTTCCTGCTACAACCTGTAATGTACACATACATATATACCTGTATATACATGCTCCGAATATTGTAGTAGTAACGATAGTATCAATATATTACACAGTAATGACATACCTTAACATGGTCACCCATTGTAAAATATTTTCTTAATTCAGACGCTTGAAATTCTAAAGCTTCCTTTAATTCTTCGTGTTTCGGCATAACCATTATCATATTTCCATCTATAGAGACGATTTTTCCTTGTAAATTGATCAACTCGCCTTCGCACACTTCGACATTATCGCCAGTACTGAAAGAGTGCGTAACAGCTTGCTCCTCTTTGTTGACCGAAACACCCGTTGCTGGTGTTCCTGTCAAATCCAATTCAACACCTTCCGGTGCTTCTTCAAATTTTTCAAGTTCCGAAAGTGTTGGTTTTACACCTTCCGAGATAATTGCACTCGTTGTGAAGTTTTTATAAAGAAACCTATAATAAGAATTCAATGTGGGTGTCGTAAAAGTGTTACGTCAGATCAGCCAAATCGAGACTCACGTACCCTTTTCGACTATAACGGTTTCCTTCGAAAATCAAGAAATCACCATCACTGGTGACTTCACCGCCAATCGCTCGAATTGCTTCCGGATCGAACGGTTTAGCGGGTGGTCTCCTTTTCCTCTTGCGTTTCAATGCTTCTGATTCGCTCTGTGCGGTTCTTAATGCACCGCGTGGCCTGGTATAATCAATTCTCGGTAGCAACTTCAAATGTACCTGATTCTGTCCCAAGTCTACGTAATCAACTTGAGCAATGTCATCTTTGTATATACCCCTCTTTAATCTAACCCATTGTTTAGCCTTTAAACCAGTTTGTTCCTTAACTACTCTCAATACATCGGTCATTTCCTTTATCGGTACCATCTGTTGCTTCCAAATACCCATTCTCAAATTGCCAACATTGTCGATGGCAGCTTTTACGTGCGGTTGCTTATATGCTTCTATGTAAATGTAGCCTTTAACTCCTTCCGGGGCAACGACAGATTTGATTTGGAGGGGCTCGTCTGCAAAAATACAAATCCAAATAAGCGTAAACGTAATTATTCTCCACTAAAATGTACGAGTTCTTGTTAAGTTCATTACTTGAAAACTGATAGGTGATAAATTTCCTCATTAGGAGTAGGACTGTTGCTTTTTCTTCTCCAATTCTACATTTAACCATCCAAAGATTTGGATCTTTTACACCAGGCAATAAAGTCTGCTGTGTGATTTCATCGCTCATTTCTTCACCGCCATCGCCAAAACGATGCGCTGCCACTGATTCGTCAGCATATTTCTTTCTTAAGTACTCCTCTATCTCGTCTTCTTTCTGTGAGCTAACATAGTAAAGGATTAGTCAGAAAATTATTTCAGACTATATACCTTTGGTAATTAGTATACTTACTCCCACAGATTTGTCCCTCTCCTTCTCCCTTCAATTTCTCTGGCCGTAGGACCCAATTCGTCTACTTCGTTTCCAACAATACCAATTTCTTGAGCTCCTTCTTCCCACTCGTCGTCATCTTCTACTTCGTCGTCCACTTCGGCTTCATCAATGATAAACCCTCCTGCTTTATCCTTTTTCTTCTTCTTCCAAGGCCGGTCATCGTCTTCTTCATCTTCTTCTTCGTCATATTCACTACTATCATCCAAATCTTCACCTGAAACAAGATGCAGATATTTGTAGTATATAATAATTTCACAATTATATTGATTGCATCTAAATTGCTAGTATAACGACAGAAAATATACCTTCAGGCTCTTCTTCCGGTTCAACCAAATCTTCATCGTCGGATCTAGCTTCTTCTGCTTCGTCAGCTTTGACATCGCCATCTTCAGATCTATAGATTTAAGAATGCATAACAATACCTAATCGATGTAATTCCTAAGCAAGAAATATATAATCACTCACTTATAGCATTCATTAATTGTTAGTTTAAATACAAATTATGTAGTGTGCATGTAGTACAAGATTGACCTTTAGCTTTAATCAAAGTACGAAACTAATTATAATTAAGATCAATAAAAAAAGGGCAAATCAATCTACAAACACCAATCTCCAATACTGAATCTATTATTTGCTTATAACATTCTCAAAAGATGTTATGTAATGTATGAAATACACGTGCTAAAATATATTTAAGATTATTTTACAATGATTGTTTATTGGATTTTAGTACGCAGTACTCTTTGGTCTGTACGCCTGCTACTGTCAGGAAATGATACGCTACGCAGAGGCTGGCTGTATAAAAATTAACTTACCCAGATGCCGACCTCGACCGCGACCGTGATCGTGAACCACTCCTGGATCTCGAAGGACTCCTGGATCCACTACGAGATCTTTCGTCACCACTTCCAACATCGCTACCAGCTGCTGAACGATTCTCTTCCTGTTCACTATCGCTACCCACACTGCCTCTATCGTTCTCGTTATCAGACATGCTTTACAACTTTTAATCTAACGTAAGTTTTATGAATTGATCCAAGCATAAATACGAAAGGACGCCACGATCAAAGTTATAAGTATTTATAATGCGAGATCAACAGAACTGACCGTAAATATTGTAGAGGTTACAAATCGTTGCAACGATCCAATCTTAGACGCCATCGGTGCAAGCTCAACGTAACTACAGAAAATGTTCGTTCGGGGGAGTAGAAAATATGTCGGGCATTGGTAAGTGTCGCCACCATAGTCCGAGGTATTTATAGACCAGTGAGTCGATACATGCGATAGACCTCTCACATTGCAGAATTTCGTGTCGGTTGAACACTGTTACCGACCGTCCATAAAATTAGACGAGTTCAAGCGTACTTTACGAACTCATTTTGCCGTTGTATCGCACTTCTGATTGAGTCTGCTGTGGCCAATCAGAATGCTGGATTTCGAATAGTAGTGGACTCATCCACCGGTCGCCATATTGAGTGCCGCCAAGTTTCGTCGTGCATCAGCTCCGCGTTAGTACCTCGGATAATTCGGGATAAAAGTGGTAAAAAGTAGTGATTCGCGACGTGAGTGGTGCTAAAAGTGTTTACAAGATCCAGGACAGCTGGAAGGTATGATTCTGGGGTCGACAAATACTGAGGAGAATCATCTTCCCATAATTTCATCTTCCCACGCAGAGCGGATATCCCGGTACCATTCTACGACGATTTGAGACATAATTTTTCTATTGCAGCCTCGGTAAGTCCAAAATAATATCAATTTCTGTCTGTTGTGTTTTTGTATATACTTTTTTATTTAGCTAGTCTATAAAACTCCGTATATGTATTTGGCGCATTTGACTGCCTTGTTTCACTGACGAGGTATACCTCGTCGGTGGTTTAATATTGCCTGGGCAGTGTTTATTGAATTTACGTTTCAAATCGCTGAGGTTGAAATTCACCCCAGTATTCTTTGATTTTTCTGCAATATATATTCCATTTGTATGTGTATTTTACGAAACATTTATCGTCTACCGTAATTCCGAAACCTTGCCCCCCCCCCCCCCCAAATTCTAAATTCCAATGCTACATTTATATGGATTTCATATAGATGGAGCTGTTAGAGGTGTCAACAAGCAATATTTTACTGAGTACCGAGAGCACGTGGAAAATAACAATTCTTTGGCATGTAAGAGTGCTGTCGAAATAGTGTAAAATAAATGTGACACGACAAACTAGTACTTTGAGATAAATGATCCATAGGAAGCAATATACGTAAATATTACGACCGTTACAGCTGTAAGTCGTAGTTTTTAACAATGTGCCGAGATACTTTTTGATGAGACATTGCGTATTCATTAAAACGCGGCAATTTACCGCTATTCGTATGAATTCTTGTTAAAAGTACATATCTTAACAGTAACTGTTAAATTGTACATTCATCTATGAATTTTTCGGGTCAATATAATACGGTACTAATTCGTATTAACCTTTAATATTTCAACTTGTTTTTAGCATGTAACGATTAGTGAAATATTTCGATTTACTCATAGTAAAATTAGAAGATGGCAAAAGCGAAGAAGAAACAACTCTCAGAAGTTGCTCAACAAAGGCGTAAGGAGACCAATAAGAAAACTTTAAATCCATTTGAAGTGCATATAAACCGAGACAAACAAAATGTTTTGGGGAGGAAGAATAAAGTGGACAGGGGACTACCTGGTGTTTCTCGTGCAAAAGCAATTAAAAAACGCAAAGGGACATTATTACAAGAATATAAACAGAAAAACAAGGATAATCTCTTTCTGGATAAACGTATAGGCGAGAAAAATTTGTCGATGAGCCAAGAAGATAAGGCTATGGCAAGATTTGCAGCAGAACGCGTGAAAGCTCATAAGAAAAAAAATATTTTTAATTTAAACGATGATGAAAAGTTAACACATCGGGGTCAAACATTAGAAGATATTGAAAGATTCGACGATCCTAAAAGCGATGATGAATTTAGCGATGAGGATAATCGGACTGGAAAATTGGACAATCAGTTTGTTGATGAAGTCCATTTCGGTGGTGGCATTCTCTCCAAACCAGGGCATGCAAAATCTAGAAAAGATATTATAGAAGAACTTATCGCGGAGTCTAAGAAACGTAAAGCTGAGAAACAGAAGATACGTGAACAAACATTAGATTTAACTGAAAAATTGGACTCTGATTGGAAAGATCTCCTTCCGATTGTCTCAGCTGCAAACAAATCGTTAGAAGATGTGCAAGATGCAAAAAGGGCTGACGATTTTGATATGACTATGCGCCAATTAAAATTTGAACCTCGAGGTGTTCCATCTGATAAGTTGAAGTCGGAAGAAGACATGATAAGAGAAGAAAAAGAAAGATTAGAGGCATTAGAAAAAGACAGACTAGCACGCATGAAAGGGTTCATAAATGGCACCAACAACGAAATTAAACATAAATCCGCAGATGATTTGGACGATGGTTTCATGGTTGTTGGTATAAATGAAACTGATCAAGAAGCAGAAGGAAAGACTGATTTAAATTACGATAGCAGTAATGAAAGCAGTGAAGAGGATGAGAACGAGCCAAACGTTGATGCTGGAAATGAAAATAACGAAAATAATGACGATGAAGATGAAGACGAGAGTGGTAGTAATAATGATGTCACAGAAGTAACACCCAATAATGTATCATTGGAAAACACAGAAGAGACAAACACAAATTTAGATAATAAACCTTTAGAGGATGAATCCCCTAATCAATCAGACATTGAAAATTCCGAGGCAGACGAATCCGATGCAGATAGTTTATCCGATTTAAAAGAATCAGAATCTGCCAGTGAAGATGAAAATGTTCCGCCTAAGAAAACTGTTACGTTTGGACATATTGATCAACAAAAAATTAAGAATTCTTCTGAAATGGCATCAATATTAAAAGTTAAGCAGGACGCAAATTTGGAAAAAAAGGAGAAGTCAGAAAGGGAAAATGAAATAAGAATAGATCTGTTAAAACGAAAAGAAATTATGGAAAAAGCTAGGAAAGAGCTACCATATACTTATAGTGCTCCAGAGAATTTTGAGGAATTGCAAACATTGCTAGAAAATCACAATCCTGTATACCAGTCTGTAATTGTTGATCGTATTATAAAATGTAAC
Source organism: Trypoxylon attenuatum (assembly GCA_963989405.1). Lineage (NCBI taxonomy): Eukaryota > Metazoa > Arthropoda > Insecta > Hymenoptera > Crabronidae > Trypoxylon > Trypoxylon attenuatum. The sequence continues at coordinate 12,238,874 of OZ022490.1, read as the reverse complement.
CATTGGTCTTTAAAAAATGGTGAAAACAAAGAGAAATTATGCAATTTATTTTCATACTTACTACAGCATATAGATCAATGTGTTAGTGCGGCTAATCCGGAAAATATTACAGATTCCTTTGAAATTTTAGACAGGTATTTAAAACAATTTTTCAAATCTACTTAATAATTATGAATCCATACATTGTATGTCAATTATTCCTGAATATATATGTGCATTATACTTTTAGATTATCACCTTATATCTACGATTTGGCACACATAAATGCCGAAAGTACGAAGATATCTATGCAAGATATAATTAAGAAGAAACATGAAGAATTTGAACAGAATAAGAAACAGTATCCGAACTTAGACACTGTATGCACTTAAATCATAATTTGTATGATCATAATCTAATATAGTTTGTATTTGCCAGTTAACCATTTTTAAAATTTCAGCTGGTTCTTTTCAAGTTGGTTTCTTTATTGTTTCCGACTTCCGATTTTCGCCATCCAGTTGTAACGCCGTGTCTAATCTTCATGTCTCAAATCTTACTGAGATCTCGGGTTAAATCGAATGCCGATATCGCGAAAGGACTTTTCATATGTACACTTATTTTAGAGGTAACGTATTTATTCTTCACTTTGTAATATTTCTAAAATATTAAAATGTATTTTATATATCAATTGCAGTACACCGTATTGAGTAAACGATTCTCGCCTTCTGCAATTAATTTTCTACGCGGAGTAATTTACTCTGCTACACCAAAACATTTAATTCAAGGAATAAAAATAATACCACCATTTAAAACAACCGGAGAATTGAGTAATTTGCTAATAATTAACAATGGAAATGCAAGTGAAGATGTCGATCCTCTCGTTCGTATGAGAGCAAAAGATTTACTGGATAATGATTTGGACGATGATTTCAAGATAAGGGCGTTATTAACCGCAATCAATTTATTGCAAGACTTCAAAAATAATTTTGAAGAGATCGAAGCAAGCTATGCTATTTTTGAACCAATCTTGAAATTACTCAAACCGAATACATTCGAACGGTATCCAACAGTCGTCAAGGATCATGTAAAAAAATTCGAAACAGAATTGGAACAATTGAAGAACAAGAATTTGGAGTATATCGTTATCCAGAGGAAGAAACCGAAACCGCTGAAGATGTACGAACCACGAATCGAACGAGTGTACGTATTACATTTTCAAATGGGAATATATATTTTTATTAGTTAAACACTTGTGTTACTTTGGTTATATAGATATGACGGTAAAATGCACAAGCCTATGTCGAAGGAAAAAGCTGAAAGAGAAAAGTTATTGCACAAATACAAGAAAGAAATGAAAGGTGCAATTCGGGAAATTAGAAGGGACAGATCGTTCTTAGCCAAAGTACAAATTAAACAACAAATTAAGAGCGATGCCGAGCGAAAACGTAAAGTGAAAGAAATTTTCGGTGAAGCAGCAGTGCAACAGAGCGAATTTAAGAAAATGAAAAGGAAAAAATAAATTTTTCTACCGAACAGTCTCAATTTTATATTAATTTTCAAGTCTGATAGTAACTTTCATTTCTATAAAATTACATTACTACTATATTTTATGGATAATTTGAATCCTTAAAGTAAACATTTGTACATACTCGATGTAAATATAACAAGAATGACAGACTACTGTGGGATATGATTATAAAAATTTTACTTAATATCCAATCCAGACTTAGCAAATAATTTAGAAAAAATGGATATGATTTTTTGACTAAAAGGTTTTTACTAGAAATTTAAAAACACATGCCACAACGTTATCTACAGCTATCTAACATAAGAGCATGAAGATTTGTTATTACGTTATTAGCATTAATTGTTTGTAGGTACCATATAGTTACCATCAGCCAATCAGTCCACAATATGGCGATATTGGTGGGGTATGATTTACCCTGATTTACCCGGTGTCCGGTGTTTACTGTGTTTCGTATTGATAGTATTATTCATGTGGATCCAATCGTTCCATTATATTTTTCACAATACATATGTTATTTTTATTCTGTAAAACCTCATTGGATATTGAAAACTGAATATTTGAATTGAAAAAAAAATTAAATACAAGATTGTCATGCCTCAGATATTGAAAAACGTAGAATAGTGCAGTTAACCTCTTTTACGAGGTTATATTGTTTAGTAGTGTTTGTGGTTTAATTCGTAACTGTGCACAGAAGAATACCGAAGTCACTGTAAACTTTTGAAATGTTGTCAAAAGCAAAATTATTTTTGAGAAACAAAGTTCATTTGCCTTTTGCCGCGAGTGAAGTCGAGCTAAAAGAGCAAGGAAGGAGAAACAGAGAGAAGGTGAAAGTCAGGGAATTTTTACAGCATGAAGAGAAGATGAAGAATTTGGATACAGTAGAAGAGAAGATAATAGGGCTTAATATGCCACGATATTATGGCTTTAAAGGTCTCTCTCTAAGTGAGACAAATATTAGATACAACTGTTTACCTATGATACAATATCTAACGAACACTCATGTAATGTCAGAACCATACTTACCGCAAATCTATGACTTTTTCACTGATGATGTGGTCATGCATGATATATTTCCGGTAATTAAAAATAGCATTCAAGAGAGTATCATATTCGAGCATGTGCATAAATTGTGAGTATAAAGTATGAATTTCTGCGAAAGAAATACGAAAAACCAATCGATGGTTTTTTGACTAGTCATTTTTAACGAAACATTCCACTACTTTGTGCTACAGGCGAACCAAAGAACTATCAAAGCTTATTGTGGACGACGAATGCGATTTGGAAAATTATATTACAAATAAGATAGTATATCAAATAAATAGAATAATGTTGGCATGTCTTTCTAAGGAAATGAAGTGTTTAACGAAGTGTCAAGTAGACTATGAACCAAGAATAGAAGCATTTTGGTATGCCACAGGACTGGACCCACCAAAATACATATGGAAGACAGATCCCATATTTGTTAGTGTCGAATACCGGAAAGGACAAGATTATGAATTTCCAATCCATTACACTGGATCACCCATACTACAATTAAGAAATACACATCCATTGAACGAAGTATTGAGCTTAGAAGATGTATCTGCGAATAAAGAGGAATATAGTGTCCCGGATCAGGATTGGTGCCCAATTGCAAATGGGTTTGCCTTAAACAGACGACATGGCGTAATCTTACCTGGTTTTTGGCCAGGTGACAAATCACCGTTTGGATTATTGTCTTATCATAATCGTGGTTACCTATTAAGACAATCCGAACTGCGTCAAGACACGGAGGGTGCACTTACGGCACAAGCCATTCTTGCTTCCTATAGTTGGCTTCTGGGCCAAGCTACTTATCAAGGTTCAATGAAAGAAATTCTACAGATTATATTACGTAGATTCACAAATTCAATGGTACGCTAACACGCATTTTTTCGCAGGCTTTACTCCATTCAATGAACTAACGTACCCATTAATTACACAAACAATTATAACAAACGGGCAATGGTGGTCTTTTGCTGTTTATCAGCTGAATACAATCGCACAAATATATAAGTATATTCGTGAAAATAATAAAACAAATCTGCTTTGGATGACGAAACCCATGAAATTATATGAAAAAATCGAGAATGATACATTGGTTGGTTTTAACGATGAAGTTTTAATGATGTTGCTGCGCATGTATTTGAACAGACCGTCGGAACGGTCAGATGTTGACATGACACCTTATTTAACTCGTTCTACTGAGTATGTCGCGAACATTCAACATGATGAACGAAGACAGTGGTTAGAACGGCGTTTTAAACATTTAATGTCCAACAGGCCAAGACATCGGTGAGTATATATTATTCGCGTCACGTACGATGAATGCTACAAAGCTATGAAATATTTCCTTTGTATTTTTTAGTCGAATACCTGAAATACCACAGTGGCAGAGAATATATGACAAACCAGGTAGAAATATTCATATACGCAAGCAAGATCCATGGCAACATGGGATAAATCCTATGGCACGAAAATTGGACGAACATGTTCCAGCTTATATTCCAAAGCACTTAAGGAAGTATCCGAAGATAAAAAAAGTTGGCAAATGGGAGAATATGTACTATCCTAAATTATAATGATTTACGTTAATAAATTAGTTACGTCGTAAGATCAATTGAAACTTCATTGTGTGCATGCTCAGAACAATTGTCTACAGTCACTGGAAATATATAATATACAGGTTGGGCTTTTTAAGGGTAAGTAACATAGACAGAGTAAACGGTTTAAAAATCTAATATATTTACTTTTCGGTTAGTAATACGTACAACCCCTATTTGCGATGAATAACAGTATGCAGAGAAAACGGGGGCAAATCTAAGTAGATGGTACCATGCTTAGGGTCATCGATTGCAACGCTTCTCGATGTATTTTTCCTAGAAGCAAAAAAAAACCAAAATCTTTTTTATTTATTCGTTCGATATGCATTACCCAGTAAAAAAAATGTTTAGCACGCACCGATTGTATAATACAGTCACTATTTCATCATCAGGTGTTAGAGCGGCGAATGACTTGATTTCACCATTATTTTCGGCGCTAATCCTTCTTGAGTTCGGTTTTACGAATTGACTAAAGTGTTGTATCGCATAATACATTGGCTGCTTGATAAATTCATCCTTTTCTGGTATCACAATAATTGGTGCATCAACAAAGTTTTGCACCCAATTTGGACCACCAGAAAGATCCAAAGCGAGATTCCAATCGACCCAACCAGACAGCCAGTGATTCATGTTCTTAAACATAAAGTTAATTATTATATTATACGGTTGATGTAACTCAATGATTTAATCTAATTTTACCCACTTCGATTATATCCAAAGCATAGGCTTCACCGCGCGACCATGATCCAGGCACTACGAGGTGAATGTTGGGTTCCTCTGCACCTGTTTATAAATAAAAGAATATTTATAACAATTTTTATCTCTTCTAACTAGATTTAAATAGCTTTTATAGAATCAATTTTACCTGTGCAAGCTTCGGTAATTATCATGGGTTTGTCTGGATGTCGTTGATGGGTATCGTCTAAAACTTTTGATGATATTACTAAGTCCCAGTACCAGTGCAGAGCTATTAGATCGGTATACTGTTCTGCTCCCTTAACATCGAGCATATGATCCATGTACCAAGGTAGATTGAATCTTTGGTCATCCAATGCCATAATTAGGGTTTTATTGTGACGACTGCTAGCCAGAGTAGGGCCAAGATTTTCCGCGACAAATTTCCCCATTGTTTTCGGTGTCCAACCCATTTTATTAAATTTAATTTGAGCTATATAGACGTCGATGGGCTCGTTACCCGTTGATATTCCCCACATAGAAAATCCATGTTTTTCGTACTCGTCAAGAAATTTGATTAAATAATCGGCCCAAAGCTGGTAATATTCTGTCTTTAGAAAACCTAGAATGAATGGAATCGATTTTAGAAAATTTATATTGAATTTATATGTCATTGACTAGTGTATATCTTTATATGTTTTTATACTACTTTTATTTCGAATTAGCTTAGATTTCAAAACTATAAGTGTAACTATGTATTATTACCCATGCCACTGATATTATGATTGGTTTTCATCCATGCTGGAGCAGACCAAGCAGCGGAAAAGAATTTCAAATCTGGATTTAATTTAACCGCTTCTTGCATCAGCGGAATTTTGTAAAGATAGTCTTCTCGTGCCAATGCAAAATGATCTAATGAGATATCATTGTCGACATCGTCGTAAGTGTACGGTCTGGTTGAGAAATCGCTACCAGCCACAGGTACTCGACCGAAACTATATCTGCTTCCTTTTTCCTGGTCGAAGTATGCGCTGTAAACACAAAATCAAGGTTCTTTTTACACTACTTTATATGTACTCGTTTCTGTCTAACATAAGTCTGATGAGAAGAATCATTTCAAGTCTTACATTTGCTTTAAATTGCGGGTACGGATTTTTATACGAATGCATTTTCGCACGAATATGCACTTTATATAGTATAATAATATTCCAATATTTTCTAATATCTACCTTCGAATCGTTCCCCATGTATTTTACTCATTCCTCAATATATTACAATGTGTATGTAATGATAAAATGTTGATAACAATTGTATTACTTACCGTATTAGTTGTTGCTGACTCTCCTTACTGAGTTTTTTAATATTGATTCCCGCAGCATCGGTAAACGCACCACCGAACCCGAAAATCTTTTGAAAAGTTACATCACTGTCCAAAGATATTCTTTCGTCCACGGATTGATTTTGGTTCACGTCATTGGGCGAAACAATGTCACCTTGCATGAAATCTAGTCTCGATCCGCTTCTGCTGGTAACATAGTGATAGTAATGCCCTTTTGGCGGTATCGCAGAGTCCGGCTTGTATACTTCATCGCAGTATGTTGCATTGCATACACATACAATCGCGTTAAGTCCATATTGTCGTGAAACACATCGGTGTGTATTGCCTACAAGAGGAAAATATTTCTTCGATGATTTCAATTTCTCATTGTACAGACTAAACTAGACCAAGCACAACTAATGAAGAGATCGACTTAATATTACTCAAATATTTTCAACATATACTCTTTGTTGTTTTCCTATAAAGTTATTTATGGCTACTTGTGCAAAAAGAGGAAAATCTTAAATAACTTACCTACAGCAATGAGGAAAACTGAAATTATAAGTGCTTTCAACATGCTGGTTCACCAACGCCTTCTTCAATATTGATCTGTGAAAAGAATGCACAAGAATACATATAGCATAGTTGAATCTAAATGGCACATATAAATTGGATACACACACACAATGATACAATACGCGAGTAAACTACACGGGAGTATAATAATTCGTTTTTACGGATAAAGACTTCACGCAGTGCATTTCATCTTTCTATTTCAATTCCATGCTGCAGATACAGCGATCAATTTATTCTCACCAATAGAAAGAAACTATGTACTTATTGTCCTCTACTACACACCTGTCCGCGCCTAAAAAAGAATCGATTTCATTCGATCCTACGTTGACAGTAGTTTACACTGTCTATACTGCAATGCTTGTCCAGGTTGTGCACCTAGTTTACATATCTTATCGGAACCGACGTGCTTGTTTGAGCATACATACTTCTGCATTTAAAATAAATTGCCGGTTGCTAATAATTATACATTAATTAGACGTAAATAAGTCATAACGTTCTACCGTTGTACTGTTGCTGTGAGGTAGCAGCAAAACGATCATACTTTTGTTTGCATTACATAATTCCAGTATCCAATTAGAGAATGAAATAACTGGCGGGTAAATTTAGAAAATAAGTTGAGAAATCATGTACAAAAGGTTTCGCGCAGAACCCTGGGGTTTTTATGTATTAACTGCGCTTTGGAAAATTGACTCGTTGGGATCTGCCCTTGGAAATTTACTTTTTCTCATTGTCAGACCATATCCTTCCACCCTAGTTTCCTTTGCTCTCCCCTTTTCCGGATATACATGTATAGATGTGAGCCATGTAGAAATCAGGTCTGCGTTATGTAAGCCAGCAAATTTGAAAAGGCGCAGGGGACCCAACGGAACCGTAAAGCTGTATTGCTGAGATCTTGCCATTGTCGGTAGCTCTGTATTGCGGCTTTTCCTACTGCAATTCAGCTACGGCGATTGCAAACTCTGCTTCTGCACTCACCTGATTAACTCTCTATCGTGGGTCCCCTCTAAATTGTACATTATTATATTATATCGTTTAGCCCCATTTTTTCCAATACAATTATTTTGCATGAAAAAGTTTGGTCAATGGTTTAATTATGTTTCTTTGAAATTTTGTTTGTATACTGGATACGTTGTTAAAAATTGATCTAAATTACGATACTGAAATTAATAATCGTTTAGTAAAAATTAGTAATTGAATGTTAATAACGAGATAAAAGCCCGATCTTATGGCGTGATTCTGAGAAAGATAAAATAAGTAATTTTGAGTAAACATTTCGGGCAGTCAGTTATGTACATGTATTACGACTGGATAGATAACGTCTTTACAGAAATATCGCAACGGACTGTTGAGATCCCTTGATACTCGGCATACGCATTAAGACCTGTAGCTACTGATGCAGTGCACGTAACGCAAAGGTTAACTAAATTGATCTCGGTACTCGGGCTATATGTCTTGGTTCCCAAGATAAGTTACTTGATAACGTCAGCATGCAAAATGCATTGAAGCTCTTTGACTCAATCTCACAATCTCGACTAAATCTCAACTAATTACTCCAACTCGCTAATATAATGGAAATTAAGATTCCCAGGGTTGTTTATTTAAATTAATTTAACGGATGAAAGACAGTATTTGCGCTTGAACGAAACATGGAATAATTGCAGCGATATCGAGGCGATCTTCATTTTGCCCAATGAAACCACTTATATCCTTTGTTAATTCCAAGTTGATTCTGGTTTATTAGAGTTGAATGCTCGTGAAGTTTCTTAGTTTTAGCCCTGTTTTAGACTTTTCAAGCCGGCCGACTGTTTCCAATTACAAAATTCGAATTGCTGTGCTACGAGCATGCTTAATAATTTATAACTCCGTGAGTGTTAAACTGGGTCGAGTAGTTGATACATCCGCGGCCCAAATTACATAAAGATCGCTTCTCAATACAAAAAAGGGCGTCCTTAAATAATTTGATCGTAACACTTTTTCCTTTAAGAATCACTACATTTTTGATTGAATGAACACCACTTGTCCTTGCCGTTTTCCAAGCTTAAGTCAATAAGATCCCTTAAATAAATTCACAATGAAACTTGGAATTCAGATAAATTTACTAATTAAGTTTCTTTAACAGAAAAACTCTTCCTATTCAATAGATGCAAACTTCTTTGCATAAATATCCGCATTTAATTGAGAATTGTTAATTGATCACTTCTTTCGAAATGATTAATTCAGTTCAATTGAGTAAAGAGCTATTTTGTCCTCCCATTGCTAGTAGACGCAACAATATAAAATACTCTTGTATAGGGACTCTATAAATAGCGTAGCAATAATATAATATAAGAATTCTTATTCGATAATTCCTTTTTAAATTTCGTGTATTAATTTTAGTCTTACCTTAATTGGAAAAGATGTATGTATGTAGTTCTTGAGAAGCGCTCTCTTGGAGCTTGTACAAGTTTATGGTTCGCCGGCCGCAGATAATTTCACTTTACTTTCGGCGATGCGACTGTCCATAAGAAGAGAATCGACTCCCCTCCAAATCGGCGCGCAGTCGTAACGAAAATCAACCTACTGCATAGTTTTTTTCGCTGTACTGATTACCTGCCTAAGAATTTCTAATACAGTATAGTGTATTAGAAATACAGTATTGTGTATCTAATACAGAATTTCTAATACTCTTTATTCTAATACAGTAATGCAATAACTGCTCTATATAACGTTGTTAAGTAAGAATTTCAGATGTGAATTTACATTAGGCAAAGCATTTGCCCCACATTATAATCTATTATCAATATTTCGTGGATAACATTCAACGAACATTAATATCTTACAACTACTTGATCTATCGTTGTTTACTTTGTATCGAAAATACTTACCCCACATTTCGGTAATAGATAATTTACTTAATTTATTGAAATGAAAAATAGGCGGTACTATATGAGATGCATAGTCTTCGTATGCTATTTATAACTTATGTATAATAAAGATAGTAAATAATATCTGATATCTGCAAGAGATTGATACAGCTAAGGTATATCCAGTCCCAGGGACAAAGATCCTATAACAGCAAGAAGATAGTATATGTCCATACGTGTATAGACACGGCTTGATAAGATAGCGTTTTGTATCGGGAGATTTGCTTTGATACGAAAAATACTCTGGTTTCATCAGGATTGCAGATCGAATGCGACCAATACATCGAAGGCATATCATCCAACTCATTCAAAGTGTATTGTAATAGTAGTAAAAGTGCAAGAACTCAATTTTGGATAAAAATATCATATCGAGATTTTGCATCACGAAATTCGATGTTTCTTTTGGCATGTATACCATTTCGATACAGGAATAAAGCATATATTCATTGTTGTTCGATATAAAAGCTGTGTCGTCGGGGCACGGATACGAAACCAGTATCTCGTTGGCATTCCTGTAATTCGCCCAACGGGCACGTGGAAATGTAAATTTTACGTTGTTATTGAAATCAGCGGATTGAACCGTTAACCACAGCTGTCCAGCTCTGAGTTCCTGCGTATCGTTCCGACCACGTGCTACCACGTTCTGTCTCTCATACCATGAGACACTCTTCTCTTTTTATCTCTCCTTTATTTTCGACATGCAAATATGCAAAACGTTAATTCTTTCTGCTCTCTGAACCCGCGTACTATGTAGTACTTCCCTTTTGAGCCTCGCTCACGTTTTTGCCGATGGTGCCGTGCTTTTACCGGGATATTCAACATCGTTCGGATCCGCTGACTGCGAGTTCCACTTAAAAAAGTGGAAGCGGGGCTTTGGTGAGTGAATAGCACTTGCCAAAGGGGAGTAAATGAAATTTGATTGTATGCAAAATTAAAGGCACACTTGTACTGAATTTTATTACATGTTTCAGCGCATATATATATGCTACCAATTCAGTTGACTGTGAAGGGATTCTATTCTCTGATGAGCCAGTGTAAAGTGGCATTTCACGTTAAATTGTATTAGTTGAAACAATTCTATTCTATGGTGTATTCTCGGTTACGCTATTTCCTATTTGTTTCAAGGTTCTTCTTCTTCTTATCTTTATTCGTGTTCTCATGAGTTACGCCGAATTTAAAACCACAGCGCTTTCTTCGCGGTCCACGTTGGCGACCGTACCTTTTGTCTCACTCTTGGGCTTTTCCCATGAAAGATCCTTTTAGGGTCGTACGATATCGGCATTTTAATCAGTGCACACCAAATCGATTCTGCAGCACGTACGCTGACCGAAGTCACAGCTTTGTTCTAGATACTTTAGTCTTCGTATTCGGTACTTTCCACGGGTTCGTTAGGTTCTGTTCACTGCAGGCAATTTACAACGCAAGTTAAAAGACCGCTGATTAACTGCGAGTAATACTTTACTCCACCGGAATCGTTATTACTTAGTCTTTTCCGGTGTATGTACTCTGATTACTCTTCTTTCAGATTCCGTTCGTTTCATGTCTCTCCCAATTGCTCTGTCGAGAATTCTAGACAATCAACCCTTTACATTCATACAAATTTCAAGTTTCCGAAAATTCCTGCACTTGCCCTTTCCGAGGAGTGTGCAGCATAATCCCAACTTATTGTTATCTGAACATGGTTTGATTATTTTCAGTTCTTTTACTATTCATACTAATTACACTAATCTCGGTTAGAGTACCCGTATAAAAACGTAACAAATTTTTTAATTAGTCCCAGTTTCGATAATTGAGCTCCCCTACTATAATAATGTATCGTGGATATTTTATATCGATTGGAACAATTTATCGAATATATGATGTTTTAGAGAAAACAGGTAGTAATAGACTTGTATGTAATTATTTTCGATTATTGTAGAGACGAAGCCTGTTCATCCCTTTCGCAGTGATCAGATTTTGGATGGGATTTTCCAAAGGTGTTGGCCCTTCGGTCATTCGTTTTCCCGTTGACGCAACGGTGTGAACACACCGCGCGATCCTTGCGAAATTACTTCCCAGCGCAGGCTTTGTGTTCACGTTAAACAGATCGTTCGTGGAAGCGGACAGCTCGATAAGTGGATGCGATACGAATGAGGAATTCTCGCACGCGCGCACACTTCCGAACTCCTGAGGAGACAACCTCTTCTCGAAAGCTCGGGGGGTACGGTTTTCACAGTCTAGAGAGGTGAGAGAGAAAGAGAGAAATCGCAACTACTCTGGAGGAAATGCAAGGGGGAAAGACTTAGTTGAGCTGCGACTAAAGTCCGAATAAAGTGATATGATCCGTAAAAAGGTCGAGTTTCTGGAACAAGAGTATGAGAAACTTATCGCTACTAGTGGAGCATGTAAAACGACGCTAATATTATCGGTAGGGAATATAGAAAACACATGAGTCTTTTGAAATTTATGCCAAACGAGTAAAGTGCACTCGGTTGCCATCCATATGCATATCAAAAGTTTTGATAATGGATAAATTGCACTGTTTCTTTACGTCAAACTGAGAATATATTATTCGCTTTACATTCCTCGTAAAATACTGACAGTATGTACGTTAATGTAGCTAGTATGGCTTTGGATTCATAGTTGAAAAAATTGGTTGTTTGACGAGGGAAGATATCTCTACTAGATTGGTTGGGCTGTGTATCCGAAGGTGTCGGAGAATCGCGTTGACGTTCCATTAGGTACCTGTGATCAGAATACCCCCGACCAATGCTATTCCATTTCCGCGATGCTACCTTTTCCCGCGTGCTTCTTCTGACAGTTTCTCGTTTCAACTTGTATTTCGTGCGCATCTATTCCACTATCGTTCTTCAAATATCATTCTCCGACTGTTTATTTATTCACCCCCTACCCCTCGTGTATTTGTACTTTTTTCTACGAAAATTGACACAACGAATTCGCTTCACAGTACCCACATTGTTTGGACCAACTAAAATTGTAGTCTGTGAGTTTTTCTCTGATTCCGCCTCTATTTGACTATTGAACAACAAATTCGTTCGCTCGGAGTAAAAGTGGAAAATTGCCACAGATTCCACTGGAGGCCGCGTGGAATGCATAATTTTCCAGGGTAAAGTCATCTCGCACAATTTGAGCGTGTTCACGCGTTACTCGCGCACACATAGCCGATCAGCAATGTTTCGCGATTCATCGAAAGTGTTTTCGTTGCGCAGAGTTTTCGATGACTGAACAGCCAGCTTGACCGTACCATTCGTGGTATAGGTAGAAAAAAAAACACCACGAGGAAATCAGTTTGACTGGGGGAGAGAAAATCGTGGTGAAACTTTTGGTCGAATTGAATCTGTTGCCATTACCATTGGAAATCAGAGAAATGGAAATAGACGGAATATGGCATGACGATTTTCATTGCAAATATGTCGTACGCGTAAATTACGTCAGGAGAATTTTACGTGTCATCGTTATGAACGCGGATACATTTGGCACTAGTTACTACATGGAAGAATAGAGTCTAAGAATATTAGAAGTGAGATATGCTAATTAGTCGCACCAAAGTTTTTAATGGAAATATGTCATTTTAGATTTTCTAAAGAACCTTAACTTTTGGATGTGACGAAAATGTTAATCAAATCGAGTCTCGCTGGGACTGGAAGTGTCTGATGTAGACTCTCGTTTGCATCTAAATACCCTTAGTTCCCATCCTACACTACTAATCCCCACCTACAATATTTACTTATCTTTTGGACTATTCGCATATTTTCCGAGATATACACAAGAATTTTCCCTCTAAAAATGCAATTGCGGTTCTAATGTTATGCAAACAATCTGACGCAGAAATTGCTTGCTAGCTTTGCCAACTGCAGACTCTTATCTTTTATTCCATACAGTGATTTCAGAAAGACGTCCAAAATTCACTAAACTCGTGTAGTACGCTCAAAGATTTGTCACCGCGATTTTGGCTCGCCAAACGCGATATAATCAAGACTCGAGTTTTTTCAGTAACAAAGAGAATCACAGAATGAACCAATTGTTTGGAAGAGAGCGACTAACAATAAGTCACTCGCTAACTAATCCGCTTCAATGTCATTCATTCGGAATGCACTCGTTGAAGTATCATCGGGATTCAGCATTTTTCCAATTAGATTTGTGAGGAGTAAATTATGCGGATGATTGGCTGTGTGGATCGAATAGTTTCCTTCGGTGATTCTTTCTGCCTTTTCGTTATCAGGGCTCGCCAATTCCGATGTCGCCAAGTTTGAGCTTACATTCGAGATTCGCGCCGTTTGCATGGGAATCCTTGTCCCTATCGATGTGCTTCTGGTTCATTGAGCCCACGAGGGTGAAAACAAACTCCGAAGGAACTTGGAGAGTGCAAGCAGTGTTGACCTTAGTTTCCGATCATTCTATTTCATGCAAGAGTAAGGTAGATATACATATACATAGTTCATAGAAAAATTTAAGAAAAGTGTAAAGTAGTGATGCTGGAAAATGTAAATCACTTTCGATAGTTAATTAGCTTTCTTAACAATTTTTAAGGAATTTTCTTATTTCGCATAAATGAGTCATTATCTTGTTACCCGAAAACTAGCATGTGAAAAGGCATTGTATCGAATCTTGTTATTTACACTGGATGAATCGATGGCAACCCTCGGTGTCTCACCGGTCCCATTTTGGCAGCGAACGTAGTACCTAGTGGGAGGATGATACGGGATAAGAGGAGTAGTGTTTAGTGTATTTAGGCAACTATCGGAGCCGAGTGTAAATAAAGGGACGACCTGAGCGAGACTGGAAAATGCACCGCTCCACTAGGAAAGGCTGGTGTTCCTAAGAATAAGTGGCACTTTACCCGAGGCCGGCTGAAATTAAATTCAAGCAGGATAAATGGCGCCGCTAAGCCAGCGGCGCTTGGCCGCGTGAGAGAACATGTGAAATGTAAATTAGTTTGAATTAAGGTGGAGAACGTCCGCAGCCAGTATTAAATATATAAATACGACGACCGCGACCTACTCAGCTAGACCCATTGCCAGACCACAACCACCAATTCTCCTAGGTCCGCATGATTTTTTATTCCAAATGGAAGAATTTTTATCGTAATTTGCTTCTTGCTAATAAGGAGAGATATCTCATCATTTTATTCTGATTTATTATTGATCTTTAGGGTTTTTACGTGCGAACACTCCACATTAATCTTAATCTTCGGTATTAATTTCAAGTACTTGCTGAATGTTACTCAAAGATATAGAATGATAAGATATTTACTGCAGATATTAAACGATAATAGGCACAGATGTTCAATATGATAATTATAGTCTTCGATAAAGTATCGGTAAAATTAGATTATCTACAATGTCAAACATTTTTGGAAACATGGTAAATAGTGTTTGCTCATTACTATTGAATGATCCATTGCCGATAGATATGAAAATGTATAAACAGTTATAAAGTTTATTATTATTTTAATATACTACGTTTGCTATTTCTTGACAAAATTCCATTGGTTCTTGTTTACTTTCCATTCGCTAACTTTAGTTAATTTAATTTAGCGAATGAAGACAAAATTTTATGCTTGAAACTCGGAAGTTCAAATAGCCGCAAGGCAAAAGTAGAATTAGTTGTAGTTAACTCTTGTTACTTTTACAATTTGATATTTCAGGTTGAAATTTGTAAAGGATTTCAGTCACCTTGTGTAGTTGGCAGTTGAAATATGCTGGCAGATTTGAGCGAAGCACTGGAATTTAGTAACTCAAGGGGAAACATTTCGTAGGTCGAGGGTACAATAGATGGAGGGTAATTTTATTCCGCGTGGTGTAGGTACGATTATTAGAACCATCCGAAAGCTAGTCGACCAACTTGTTAATTACTTTCGGCAATTTGTCGAGACTAATGGATCGAAGGCACAGTTTCTCCAGCTTGGCTAGACACACACACATATGTTACTGTATGAACATCAATTTTATCGTCAGCAAATATACCTTTATCTTTATACATTACTAAAATACAATTACAACATGAGAGGCATATATTGCAAAATTTCCGTTGCAGGAGATTTAAAAAATATGACTGAAACCTTGGCAGACTTTTTAGAAAAAAAATCTCATAAAAGTTTTGATGAAAGTTCTATGACTTAATCACAATTCATTTCCTTTTAATGTTTAATATTGTGTCAACTAAAAGCCATCCAGCGAATCCACCCAGTGTCGAAGTAGGTGAAATTGAAGTCTAAGTGATTATAGGACAGCATGGATGCGAATATTAGTAAGGTAAGTAGAGGAATTTTCGAGGCAAGTTCCAGGTGAGGTGACATAATTCAATGGTACATTGCGAAAGTTGGCACAACTTAAGGGAGAATGAAAAGGACACGCGACGAGCGACACGGGGAGGCCGCTGCCAAAGTGAGTTCGTGTGTAAACTCGGGGGAGCCTGAAAGAGCCACTCAAACTGTCCAAGGAGCTCTAATGCGGCACGACAGCAAGAAATAACCCCGCGGGCTGCCACATTAGTCACGTGTCGACGATCGATTTTCACCGCGCATACTACATACCTCATGACACCCTCTCGTTCGGCTACTCACCCCCCCTTTTCTTTCATTCACTTGTGGATTCGTGCCAGTCACTAGCTTCGATATCCAAAAATCTCACCTTCATACCGAAACTTCGGAACACACTGGAAAATTGGGCTGATGATAAAACTGCTGGATAGTCAATATTACCATCGGGCCTTTCACGAAATATGAACTTGTTGGCAAAGCTTCTGGCATTTCAACCGGATATTTTAGCTATATACACAGCTGCTCTGAATCTAAAGAACTACTTTTGTTGAAGTGATCGCTGTAATTTGTTCTTGGCAGAGAACCATATTACAATGTCCTTAAAAGCAGGCTTCATAAACAAAGAATTCTCAACGAATAGTTTTGATTGTTTCAGAATTGCTAATGTTTAGTCAGTACACAGGTAAATTGAAAATATCACAGTTAAACACTTCCCAGTTTAAATTTAAAGTAAAAGGAATGCCACTTTGCAAACAGCATTGTGCAACGGTAACAACACTAATAACAACAGTAGGAAAATTTCATGACTGTGCCAAATTGTCAGTGATAAACTCAGCAAGTATGTTATTAATTCACGGCATAAAACCACAATTTCACTTGAACTTTCTTAACTCGGCTTTAAACATGGCGATAACAGGAAGCGACGTTGGCCAAAAATTGGGACAGAAAAAGCTTCATAAAGCAAGTTAATTGCATGGCATAACTGTAGCTCGGCGGGCGTGCCTCGAAGTCGCGTTAATTTCTAGGGAATTGGCGCGCCAGCACCGTCGACACGACCACGTATCCCTGGCGCGGGGGCTGGTTTGTATTCATAAGTCAGAATCGTAAATAAATGGCCGATTAGCACCCAACGAGCCTGCGAGACAAGTAAGGCGTGTAAAGTGCCGAATAAAATAAAAGAGAAGTAGAACCGGGAGCAGCGGTAGACGGGAAAGGCCACGAGACGATAATTTCGAGGTCGAACCAGCCGAATGCGTTATTACCTGGCCAGAGAGTATCCAGTAGAATCTAGAGTATCTAGTCACCGGTAAATATGAATGGCTTTAATATTCCGTAAGCACGAAACCGCCACTTTTTAAAGTTCATGCATACCTGGCACGTGAGCGGAAAGTATTACAAAGCCGCGCGGCAGGTCCCCGGAAGTGCAGTAAGAACTGAAAGGTCGCTAGTTCGCTATGAAGAACCAGTTAAAATGTGCTGCTTCTGTCGGCTTGCTACAGTATTTCCTCCACGTCTCTCATCGTCATTTCTCTAATTGACGAGTTCCGCGATTGGAAGCTGTGTGTAATTATACAGTGGCCTTCACAGTTTTTTGGTTCCTTCGGATCCATTTCTTGATTTCATTTCCAATTCTCTAACCGAGAATTCTTTTTAACAGAATCATGTTGTATTTTTAGCATTGCATTTTAATTTGCATATTGATTTAATGCGGAATTCATTCAGTTAGATACATCATTACGTTGGATAAGAATTTTACAAATTGTTTATTTATCTGGTTAGAAGATTATATTATTTAGAGAGAAAGGAAATTGCAGTGGGCAATAGTTTTATTTTCATACTACAACTTTGAAGGCACTGAAATTTCAGTTTCTGTTAACAGAAAAAAGCTTCTGGAAACTTCAAACAAGCAGACCAAATAAAAAGTTTTCATTTTGGACACCAAATATCTAATAGAGCGGTTTTATCTTAAATTTCGTCGAAATTGCGCGTAGTAACGATCTCGAAATTAAATTCTCTATCAGGATCCGGGTGCAGAGGCTTAATGAGTACAGTGCCATACCAAAGTTTACTTAATAAAAGAACTGTCTTTAGGGAGAACAAGAGTCAACTACTATCCACCTGGTAGCGTTTTTATATTAAACCCCAGCGCATCACGACGCTTCTTGCACTAGCTAAACTTCAAGCTGCACACGTGTTACATATTGGTTCATCTTCTCTACGTGAAAACAAGTTTATTAATTACTACCCTCAGTCATTATTTGCAAAGATTTCTCATTGCCATTTATCAAATATTTCTTTAGTCAAGTTATACAATATTACAACTATGTTATTGCATTTTTTCACTAAAAAGGAATTTGATTAGCTTTACTTTTCTGTTAAATTTCAAGTTCAAATTCTGATTTCGAGATCAAGTTCTCATAGAGGTAAACATAGTGTTGAATAGATTTTTTAATTCTGCAATTAACCTTATGGGATTCTAAATGACTCGTTGATGAATGTAACAAGAAAATATTTAAGCATTGCACGATGTATTATTTAAATTCACATATTCTTATAATTATACATCAACTTTAAAATATTCTCAATTGATGCGTGGACTGAGACTTTCCGATTTATCGCAGAATTTGAAGGGAATGCTTAAAGATGTCAAAGACAATTTTTTGGTAACATTCATCACGCAATCTTGCGGCGTAAGGTCGAGGCAATGTGAATGGTGAGTTTGACGGCGAAGCGAGGAGTCACGTACTGCTAGCCCCTGGACACCCGAGTCCCTCGAGTCCAACTTTTCGTAATGGATGCAGGACGCATCTATCATCCCTCGTCATCAACGTCAAAATCCTGACCAAAACGGCAGCCATCAGTTCGCCTCTAAATTCTGGCCTCGTGGAATGTAAAAAAAGTAAGCAAGAACCGCGCGTATTTTCTATTCTTACAATACCCTTTCATGTTAACTTTGCTTGAATTAACATCGTACTTAACTTTCCCTTGCTTAATTAACCTGCGAATCTCGTTAACTAATTACTGTAATAATAATAATTAGAAAACATAACTGACAAAAGTTAATGATTTGCCTTTAACTTCTTTTATTGCAAATTATATATTTGTCAACATTGATGTGAAAAGCAATTTGTATCAGGTCTTATCACGATTGGTTTTTAGCTGAAAAAAACATTGGAAAAATTCGCGACAGAAATGGAAGGGTTAAAAATCGATAAATAGAAAATTCTGGCGTTACGAGTAGTAATATTCATCAAGGCACAAAGCGAAATATCCTACAACACGTTATTACAATGCCAGTGTTTAATAATGTTTCTTTGAATTACGCACAAGTTGACTGGTGCTCCTATTATATTGGAAATTGCAGGAGAGATTGTTTCGACATGATTTTATTCAGGAAGTCCTGGATTGCAGTACCGGCGCGCAAGTGTACTCCATTGTGCCAATTGAAAGAGCTAGAATGAGCGAAGCAGAACGCGTCTTCATTAACACTTGAAGAGGCCGCGTAAAATATGGAACAAAATTATCGTGTTGAAGGGTGCCCGAAGAATCTCTTTTCACATCAGTTCTCTCCACTTCTAAAGTTGGGTTCAATGTGTCTGTGCACATACATACTATGTACGTGTGCAGGTTCAAGGTATCGTATATTTAAGTACGTAACTCGCATTCTACGTTTGCAACCTTTCGCCCTCTTATTACGATGAGTCTCTTGTTTCGTGTTTATTGCATTGCACTCGACACATTTGTCTACGAGTATCAGGCTGTCTTTTGTGGAGATTACGTTTCAAGAGCTTCCACTTTGCAGCAGTTGATAGTTAAATTAAGGGAAAATACTATTTTTATCTAATGCCCAAGCGATTATATTTCAAACAGATAAATCGAACAGATACATAGCTGGGTCCATTCAAATTTTCTAAATATTTTTTCTGTGTAACCAGGTCGTTATTCGATTCGACTTTTTCAGTTAGCTCAATGGCTCACGATAGAGACAGCAGCTCGAAAAGTTGGTGAAACGTTAACAAAGCCATGCCGAAACGCACGTTATAGCTTTAGTCGGATTTCCCAGGGAAAAACGGATGCAGCATCTGATCTGGTTTGGTAAGTGCCTCCGGGGATTTTTTGCTAAGGTTTCATTACGTGTGTCTCGCGCTTGGCCGATCTCTCGTGGTTTTGAATAACAGTGACGGTATGTGAAGCGCTCTTCAGCTTCACAGACGAAGATGCGAAACCGCAAAGAACCTATATTTGGCGAAATGTACAGTGAGAAGCATTTTCTGAACTACAATTAATAATTGATGTGTCACTTATTCTACTATTTAGTTAATTCTGCAACTGATGCAAGCCAATAATAAAATCTAAAATGTCTCATCAAGTAACAACTGTTTATAAGAAAGAAAATTGGAAAATTGAAAATTCATTTTCTACAAAAGATTCAATTAAAGAATTATACTTAAAGATACTAACAATAAGTGTAATTGTTACGATTGCATATTTACATGCTGTACGTGTTACTACTAATACGTTATCGAAACCGTTAGTTGCATGCAAATTGCATACAGTGATCCTTTATCTTCGAGATTCAGTGGAGAAGTCTCGTTCGAAATCAATTTCGCTGGGGTTATAGGTATGGAGGTCCCTGTTATTAGAGGCTTGGTTCTATCCCGCTTTCGTTGAGGTTCGCGTAAGATTTCTACTGGCAAATTACGGGTATGTAGATTCTGATAACTTAGCCAGAAACCGGTCGAGAGTTTTCATGCTGGTTTCCAGAGACGGTTGGCCGATATCAGAGCTGGCACTATAATTACCGGACATTACTCTTATTATCTTCGTTCGCATTAGCACAGGCAAATTAAGCCGTAGAGCTCTTAAAACCTACTTTATCGAAGCACCTCCGACATTAATATCGGGCACGGGCTTTTCTTAACAAAAGATTAGAGACAATCCTTTCAGAAATATTCCTTATATTCAAAGAATACCAACTAGACAAGCTATTTCTAATAGTGTCGCCATTAATTCTCCACCCGGTATCGATTTGCTCAATTTTCTTACATGTATATTTAATAGCGTACAGTTAATGCGAAAATATATATTAATATCTGATTCTAAAGTAACGAACAAAGTCTGTTAGGGACCAATTGTCCTTATTCAGTATAATCACCCTAACTTCCTTATATTAAGACGGTTTATCAATTTTCTACAAATTGATTTCGAAACTGAGAAAGCGGTATTTACAAAAATCTGAGTGATTCAAATTGAAAAATCAGACAGAGGTTTTCTCCTGCGCTGCAGCGTAACACTGTTGGATTACCAGGAAGTACGAATGATTTTTCTCACTTCAAAAGCGTACGAAAATCGAAGGACGTCCATTTCAGAATGAAGCTAAGT
Source organism: Trypoxylon attenuatum (assembly GCA_963989405.1). NCBI lineage: Eukaryota > Metazoa > Arthropoda > Insecta > Hymenoptera > Crabronidae > Trypoxylon > Trypoxylon attenuatum. The sequence goes on along the minus strand of OZ022490.1, from coordinate 12,217,630 downwards.
GGAATTAAAATTGATGTCTATCTGAACATCCGGGTCATAAGTCACCAAGAGAGAGAGAGAGAGAGAGAGAGAGAGAGAGAGAGTGTGACAGAGGGCGGATGCAGTGAGAAGAGAATAAAAATTCAGTTTCAGCCGGAGATAGAACGAATGCTGTTCGAAGCTTCTCGCTAATCCATTAAGAGGAAATGACAGATGGCATCGAGCCGAAGAAAGAGCCGCATTAAGGCTAAAGAGAAGCGTGGAGACTGGGAATGATAACCGATTGGCTTGAATCCTCAAATGGTAGCTGATAGCGAGGGGAAAGCGGTGTAGGGGCTGGGCTCTTGTCGATTCGCTCTCCACGCTTTTCGGATCCTGATGTAATCCCAGCTTGGCGGCCGTTTGACCGCGACCTCGACTAATCGAGAGCTATTATCGGGAGTGTGCCTGCGACAAACTTTCCTCATTACTAACGGTTTGTTTTCCCTGGTTGTACCCTCTCCTTGATAGTATTCCGTATCACTGTTAGTTTGGTATTCGGAATTCCTGACCCTTTCTACTTCATTTCCTTCGTTTCTTATAGTGGATCGCATTCGATAAACAAACACATTCTTAAATACATTAAGTATGTTTAGGAATCAACTTTTCAAGAATTTTATTAAGGATCTTGAGAAGGAGATCGTATTTGATTAATTCTGATGAAGATTTATAGAAATGTTTATATAGTTATGATTTTGTTTTTTTTTTATTATTAAAAATTGATTTGAATCGGTCGAATAATTTCGAAGAAGATTTCGTATAATTTCACTTTAATCTTAAAAAGTCAGGGAAACAATCTGTAAGCTCATTGACGAATGATCGGGTTTACACACTTCTACGGCAGATTATAGCACTGGAAATATTTCATTTGTGCATGAAAACCGCTACTACTGGTAGCCGTTCATTTTCAGGACGATTTCAAAGAGAGTGGCATTGTTTTCACTCGGAGCTCATAAAGCCCTGCAAAACATTGCTCTCTGTGTGAGTAACGAACGATGCCTCTGCGGACATCAAAAAATTTCGGCCAGGACAATTTCGCACGTTTGCGCGGAGTTACCACGTCGCGTTGAGCACATTCTTCATTATTGCGCGTGCAAACCCAGCGTGACTGCGACTGCGAAGTACGTTATTTCATCGCTGAATTCGTCGCTGTGCCATTTGATACAGAGACCGGGTATTGAATTAATGATCTTATCTATCAAATTATATGCACATCCGAAAAAAACACGGAAAAGAGATCAAACCAATGTCCGGATATAATGGCGAAAGTGCGAGTTTTTGTAACTTTAGCGAACTTTATTTCAACAGTGTATCATCAGGGGGTTGGTTTTAAAAGCACCGCGTGTCACATACCCGTCGGTTATTAATTAAATTCCTATTAGCTGGGAACTTTCGTAGATAATGTATTTTGCGATCAGGGTCTGCAACATAGTTGCATCTGCAACAAAATGGCTGCAGCCTTTGTAGCAAATTGTTTTTTTAACGACTGTTGCCTCTAACGGGAACTAATTTCCATATAACTCAAGAGTTGTAGGAAAGTTATATCCAAATGGAAGAAGTTTTTCTGGTTCCGCGCTTTCTCGCCTTGCCTTGATTTTCCTCGAGACTCAAGGATCTCCTTCCGGTTGATGTTCTCAGTAGAAAATAAACAATAACCGGCTTCTCTTCGTCTTAGATCGTATTTTGACTCTATATTTGAGATATCTTTGTCTATCTTTTATAAAGAAGCCTTTCCTGACGGTATTCTTTTAGAAAAGTGTAATTGAAATACTAAATACTAGAATAGAACTTGCTGTTCGAAACAAGCATGGGATCTTAAACGAGTTAACAGTTCTTTTCGTTTACAAGATGCAGTTACAGAAGACGTGTCCAAAGTAAGCCATTTGGCTTCTTTTTTAGTTAGAATACATTGTATAATAATCAACTAACTATTAGGACAACATGAGTATCTAATTTTGCTACTTCAATTTTAATCATTTTAATTACGTATACTCGTCGCTACTTCGATACAGGATTCATACGTTACATTGCACAGTGACTTACTATCTAAGAAGCTATTATTTCGTTGGTGTGCATATTTCTCCTTATTAATAATTCATTACAGGTTGTATAATATTAACATTACACGAGCATAAATGTCGTAGGATATTCTCAAATTGTTTTGAAATCCGAAAAATACATTTCATTAATGCATGGATAGCTGAAAATATGTAATATTGTATAGTCGTTCCGTGTACAAGTTGAAAAAGAACTTCCTTTAGTTGCTATCCAAATCGCACGATGGGTGTCAAGCGGAAAAATTTATCCGGTTTTTTTTTTTATTGACGCAAATATTTCGAAACGTCGATTAACAGAGAGATAACTGACAGCTGGATCGGAGCTGATGCTCGCGCGGGTCCAGCCAAGCGAGTTAATCAATCTCCATCGAAAAAGAAATTGCGTTTGTCATCTGTACGCTTGACCGCAGGTTAATCCTACAGGCGATTAGCTCCACGAGAGTAGTCTGTGCCTTGTTTTTCTAGCAGCCATCTCAACGAGCGAATTTTCTTGTCAGTCAAATGCATTAGTTGCCAAAATGACAATATGTTCGAATAAAATTTCCCTTTGATTGGCATAAGAGAATCGAGAATATAAAAAATATATTAAACCGGATGGATGTGTAAACAATTCCTTTTTGTCAGTATTTTAGACATTTTTGTCCCTAATTACTTTGTGAGATATTTTGATCGTCTTCTGATGATTTCAGCGTTAAACATTTGTCCGTTCGTCATATAATTCATTTACCATTGAATGATTCAAAGAACACTGACCGAGTTATTTTAATATCTATCAAAAAGAAAGCATGCTTCAGTGCAATAGAATTCGTTGCGATTGTCTACCATTTTGTCATAACTCTGTTTGGTGGCACTTTTCGGCACATAGTGGTGTCGGGGATCAGATTTGGCAGAGTGCTCTATTTGGCAAGGAAGCACGGGTGCACTCGACAAAAGTAGAGAAGCGCTAGGACTATAGTGTCGATCATGGGTTAAAAGTTACCGAATGGCCACGGTTAACGAAACGCTCGCTCGCGGTGTAACACGCTGCTGCTTCTGGCAAAAAAACCGTCCGTCGAGCGCTGTTATTTTATTATGGCCCGTGAATGGCACTTGATTGACCGCGGCCTGTTTGCCAAGCGAATTTTTTTCGGAGCATGCCGCGACTTCGCCCGAGTCGATCGATTCTCTCGATTGAGCGCTCGTTAATCGGCCACTCGAACTAGCTTGGCACTATGCTCTTGCGCTTTCTGTCTCTTTGCACCTACCTGCTAAACTCGATTGTAGGGTATAATTGTTCCTAACGATTTTTCTGCATCTCTTGTTTCACACCGTGTTTCTCGTTGAAGCGTTTGAAATAAGCAACAAATTTTCTTTCCATCTCTACTTTGATGTTCTCTTGATACAAATGGTAATAGGGAATAATCGGGATCCATAATTCATCAGTTTTTATTACTTTTATTGATTTGTAGCAGCAGACTATAAATTTCATGCATAAAACTGTTAGGTAGCAGAATTTTAATAATCCTAATTTTAATTAGTTTCAATATGATGCATAAAATTAAAAGACACAAGTTATGCAAGACCACAAAAATCTCTATCTACGTAGACTCTCAGAATCAGCTTATTAAAAATCCTTTCGAAATTCGGAATCCAACAGATTTTTTTACAAATATGGAATAATACCGTGATTTTGGGGATTTCGGAGTCAGCATGATTTAGTTTCGCATTATCAGCGAAAAGAGGTCTTCTAAAGTTACTGTGGCATAGGTAGAGCGATCGAGAATTAAGATTAGGATGTCATCTCCACATCCTGACGGAAATGGCATAGTCAGCATATTTTTTTATCGGGAATCAAATTTTCCCTAGTTCTCGATTTTAATACCGGGAAGCCAAATTAATTATCGGCGCAGATCGGAATGACAGTCGAGTCATAATACGAGCATACCGCAGGATATTTGACGCCTAGTGCCGCGTGAATCTTCGAATCTTATAAGAAACTCCGTCAGTTGCTAGGAAACCGCATCCGCACCCGCTTCCAGGCCAGTGTCGTGCCAAACCAAGCTTTATTAATTAAACCAAATGGCCTCTGGCACCTCTACATGCTGATATCGTCTGTGATTCATTACATTCCGTAAAAACATCGATTTTCATTTAGCGATACTTTACGGTTCTCAAATATATCGGCGTTAAAAAATCGTTATTTAAAAATCCTAAGGATTCAGTTTAAAAGGAACTTTTAACGAGAGGTTGTGATAAATGCATTTATAAAAAATGAAGCTGTTTGAAATTCATTCTCTTTCATTGCTAAAACTGGATACGTCAAGTGTTTCACATAAGAAATGTTAGGTGCACATTATTCCAATGTAGTGAAAGCACAGGATTCCAATTCTAAGAGTTCAGTTACCGTTCTTTAGCATAAAATGTACTTCGGAAGCTGTGAGCGTAGTATACTTTCGTAGGTTCAACGTTGTACGGGATCTACCTGGAAGTCCGTAACAGCTCTGATACGTGCCTTGGTTCGATCGTTCGTTCCGGCAGCACTTTATAACGGCCTAACAATCGGCGCCAAGGGATTCGTCCTCCGAACTTTGACCATATCCCAGGTAATATCAAGCCCGACGATAGCTCGAAACATTTCCTTCACTAGGACTATCGGCATTCGAAGACCAACCCTATTTTACCCCTCGGTTTTCGCTTCGACGCTTTCCCTCCATGTTTCCTCCCCTTTCGAACATTCACCCTTTCCGCCAGCATTCTTGTCAATTTATGTTCTATTTTTAGAAAAGCTACACACATAGATAAATAGTTTTTAGCGAAATCATTTAAATTATTTTGAACAAAGTTTTGGCCCGACACTAAAATTGTCGGAAAACAGTTAAATTCCAATACAACCTGATTCTACTGGATTAGCACAACTCATTGTTTTTCATATAAAATACGAAATTAATGAAAATAATCTTTCCTATATTTAGAGTAAATAAATAGTTCCTAGAATTCAAAATATCTTTTTACTGGAAAAGTAATTGAGTCAATGTAAAAGTGAAGATCGTGATTAGCATTTACTGCCTCTGAAAATTTGTGTTAATTTCGAGGTTCATGTGGAAGCAGAACACTTTACGTACATGTGTGGAGCATAGGTATTCTCTTTAGAAGTTGTTGGACAATAAAACTCTTTTGACAAAAATCCAGTGCGAAAGTGCCACTGGTTGCAACCCTCTGTTGTGACGCTTTTACAAATTTAAATACATAACTTTGTCAGACAAGTGTCTACTTTATTTTTTACAGTAGATACCCACAAATACTGAGAATAATGCGGAAAAAATATTTGTCATATAAACTTTAACAGGTGTCATTTCATTCGGTCTCTCAAAGGTCATCAAAATTTTAACAGCGTAAAATGTTCTCAAAAGTTGTATTCTCTCATTCATGTTATGAGAGCTATCTAAAACTGAAGAGCAATTAAAAAATATGGATGACACACCGATTCTTTTAAATTGCGTGAGATATGTATTACACGTGCCAGATGTTACGTATCCTTGGTAATTTCCTGGTGCGAAGAGCCCTTAGAAAAACTAACCAAGTTTGCATGTGGTGGTAAACTTGATGTATCGGGCTTCCAATGCAGGTGGGAAGTCTTATATTACCACATTTACTGTGAGTTTTAAGGAAAAAACGTGAATTCATTTCACGCACGCTTCATTTATCTTCTCGCCCATAGGGCACACAGACGAGCCTGTGAAAATGGGTCAAAAGGGGTGTTTCGCTACATGCATATTTACCGGATAGCCAAGAAATCCGCAGTATGACACCCTGCTAGCTGCTCGAAACAGAATAGACTACTAAAATATATTAATTGCCCGCGGTATATCCAATTAAACGCTGCTTCCTTTCTCCTCCCTTTTTGGCCGTGCCACTTGACTCACACGAAAATATGTTGCAACTACTATACACTCTGCATAAATGCATAATATTGTATATTTGTCAAGCGCTCGTGTTGTTTTCTCATGTTCCCTACTGAAAAAATACCGATACGATGATAGATAAAAGTACATTTAAAATGGCATTTTTTACTTCATATTTCGTAGCTAGTATTTGGTTCCCAAAATAGGTTTTGTATTAAAATTACCAATGCTGATGTGATATGCAAAAAGAAAATAATATATTGCTGAATATGCAGCTAGCATTAGAGTATAGTGATTAAAGTATACTATTCCACTGTCGGGAAGGATCAAACGTGACAGAGATTTACTTAATCCTATCAAAGTCCCAATGATCCTGGCTCGAGAATATCCAGGTAAATATCATTCAGTGGACACGAGGAAGCCTCTTTGAAATTCAATACGAGAATGCGATTCCTCGAGGAAAAACGAGTACTTTCAGTCGTAGAAGTAGGTATTCGGGTTATGCAGTGGTGTTCGTGGCATATTTTGCGAATCCCGTTTGGGATACACGTGAATTTCCATAGATACGCTCACTCAATGCACAGGGTCGTTCAAATTCGAAGTTGGGGCTGGAGCTTCTTTTGAGAACGGTTGGTCAACTATATTCAATGGTACGATGAATATTTTTATCAAAGTAAAAAAATATATCCCTCTCATTATAAATAATCGCAACAGTTTACTCATTTACGTCCTCATTTTATACATTATAATTATGTATCTAATTCGTATTTTATTGCAATCAATATATCGATATCTGTATGTATAGCGTAATATATCGTTTGTCGTAGGTATCGTTGAATAATCTCATTGGACCTGTTTAGTGCTTAATATTTTACCATTTATAATACTCTCGTAATTACCTATCGCATGAATTCGATTCGTCAGTACTAGATTGAACCCACTAATTGCAGTAGAAATCCTGATAATAAAAGCACAAAGCACTCCACGTGCTAATTTCCTATGCATTAGTCTAGTTTAACGGTATTAATTGGAAAAGGATGTCGTTAACAGTATAAACATGCAAATTTGGTGATAAACAATTCACTGAAAAGAGAACGATTTTTCATTAATTTTCAAGAGCTATTCAATCGTATCCAATTTTATCTTAACGAGATAATTTCGGAACTTTGTAGCCGGTAACAATACAATGAGGATATTGGATTCTAAGCCAATATTGCAAACCGTATCATCACAGACCCATTGATTACTACAAATGTGGCTTTTGTCCCTCCCGCCACATTTTACAACATCCCCTTTCGGCGGTTTACAAATCATTGGTCAATGCGGTTTCCTGTACAATCTCATTGATTAGACCCGCTTAAGCTTGCGCCGCCAGGGAAAATGCTGATTTAGCTTACTGACAATCCTCGAAGGTACTCAAGAACATTTTAACGTGTTATAGCGAGTCAGCTTGCTCTCATTGTCAATAATGCGAGCGTCAAAGGAAAAAAGTAGGTGCGCTGCCAATCGATGCTGTTGTTGAAACGGGCGAAAAAGTAATAAAGTTGAATGCTCGTGGAATTGAATGGCGTCGACGATGCAAACTGGCGGTGTTTAGCGCGATTCGTGCATCGGTTTCTGTTTAAAGAGGATATTGCAATACTCGCCACATTAGAACACTCCTCATGCTCCACTTCTATTGGTGGCAGCTTCAGTTGCGGCGTACTGCCGATACGTTTATTCATGAAGAATATCGTGGGGCATGAGAACACTTCCGGTATTCCGAAATCCAGGCCATTCTGGCACCTACTTGTGCCCTCTAATATAATTATGATAATCTTATTAAAACAGCTGATTAATTCGGCGTTTTATAAACGTATTAAACAAATACTCTGGCGCTTCGTATTCTTCATTTTCTATTAGTTGCATTCCAGTAGCAAGAAAAATTATCTTGCAATAAAATACGAATAATAAACTATTTCCTTTTAGTGAAGTTCTTCTTTCCAGTTGGTTACTAAAAGAAATTCTCTTTACTAGTTTAGACAGAACTATGTTTTGCAATGTTTTTATACGCTACAAGCTTTTCAGAATGCGAGAAGGATCAGAGCGAATTAAAAATTTGAGCGCTATAAAGGGATGTTGAATCCGAAAGCGCAGACAGCAGAGTATGTACAGTTCTTTGTTCTCTTCACGCAGCCAGGCAAGTGAAAACTGGAAATAGCGCTGTACGCGTATTTGCGATTTATATCGCGTTGAAATCTTATAAGCGTTTTTATAATGTGTGTTTCCATGCAAACCCACGATTTCTTTTATTTTCTTTTTTCAGTCGCTCGCGGATAATTTTTCCGGGCTCATCTATCAAGCTTATTTAACTTGGCATTACTGGGTGTGCATATTTTATTCCCAGGAACTTTTATTGCATACTGCCCAACATATTTTAATGAAATCGAATTATCCGGCACGTAAATTGTTGCATACTTCCATAAAAAGGTATTGATGCATAATTTCCACGGTGACTGGAATTTTTGTGATTTAATAATACTCCTATTGGCGTTGAAAAATTGCAAATTAGTCAACAGTATTATTCAATGTTAATCAGGTTTGATATCTATATTTCGTACACTTCAAATTATTTGTTAGGTTTTGAAGTTGCGAAATCACGGTTTCGTAAATGCATTCGGGTTTTGTAGAATGTTGTTACTGGCATTCGGTGAATTGAAGTATTCGGTTGGTGAAGACAAAACGCAACTATTGATCGGAATGCTCACGAGGTCCGCGTGTACGAATAGAAACTGTGGTTAGCGTTAGCATTGAATCGGGTCGTGATCTTGAGATTGAAATCTCAGCGGGTGCCGAGCTAAGTCCGGCTTTCCACTTGGACCAATCACTGTAAGAAGGAAACCTTCGAATAACTGGCGACTACGAAAGTCATCAGAAATTCGAATCGAAAGAAATTGAATATCAAACCAGTTGCAATCCAATTGCCTGCATCTGGTCACGACTTTCAAGATTCCTCGTGTCTCGTTTCGCTTAACATAATTATTATCTTAATCTGTTGCCATCATTTGATTATGAAAGTTTATCTCAATTTTCATATTAATACATTAAGTACTTTCTGTAATACGCTATAAAATTTTATGGAGCAGTGTTGCCAGCAATTAATTCATAATATCAATCTTAATAAATAGTAATTATACTGAAAACAAGTTCAGTAATGGATCATGAAAAGTTTTACGTGTCGTGTCGTGACATAAAACGATGGTTCTAAAATCTCATTTCGAGGCTTATAAATGACTTACATACATAAACATACAGTTTTCATAAATATTATATTTCCTTATTACATTTCATTTATATTAAGATTCTCTTCACACCTTACTTATTGTATACAAATTCATGGACTCAAAGCAAACGGGGAGCAAAGAATTGTGGACCATGATTTTAAGTAGTCTCCGACTGTACACTCTCACACAGACCGGAAGCGTAAAGTGTCTCTCTCTTTCTTACGCAAAGTTTACCATAGGAAAATCTCAGAATTTCGAATCCGGAAATAATGTGAGTGGTTGAAAAGCGCTCAGGCACCCGACGAAGAGGGAGAAACGTCTCTGGTAGAAGATTTAAGCGTTACCGTCGGTGTGGCACTCGGGATTCGTCGAGTCGAGAGCGCGCGCACGAGTGAAAAAGCTCTGGGGCTAAGGATTGGACGTGCTTGGTTGTCGCGTGCGACGCGAAGCGGCACAGGGCTGCCGTTAAAGAAGTCCATGGACATAACGAGAGAGTTATAAGGACGACAGAGCTATGTCAAGTGAGAGAGGAAGAAAAAAATCGTGTGTCTACGAGCTGTGCCGTCACTGCCGCCGCCGCCGCCGTTACGGTATATGTACTAGTACGCCAAGCACGTCCTTCACCTTCTCTCGAGAGGAGTCCGAGAGTTTCGTGGATTCGGTACCCTGGTTGATTCATAAAAATTTATGAGAGAAATGAATTGCTCGACAATCCCATTCGCGTATTCTGTAACTGATATTTATAGGAATCCCTGCCGTCCTAATAGTAATCTTTTCACGAGCTTTCCTCAGCTTGATGATAAATATTCCGCGCGTACGCACATATCTTTCTTTCTTTCTTTCCGCGGAGCTTCCGCTGCCTTTGAGTGAAAATGAATCTTCCTCCGGCTCTTGGCGAATTTGGGTTCCTTTGCCAGGAACGACTTTGCGCTTCTTTGTTCGGTTAGTCACGCACACCTCGAATTAAGAAGTGCTTACTGTAATGGATGACTGTGACAGATATGTCAAAGGAACGTGGAAAACTTTGTGAACACTTTCTGAAAAGTGTTCAAGTTCTCGGTATGAGTATTTTTGTTTTTTACCAGGAATTCTTGCCATTGTATATTTCAGCATCTCTCAGGTTTGCAATTTTCCCGAGTCCTTCCTCCTAACGCCACGGAGATACAACGATAAGAATATTTTGAGGAGCATCGAAATACACGACAGATTCCCAGGGAAATACGATCGACCAAGGCGGAAGAATAGAAAGGAGGAAAAGATCGGAGGTGTTTCGTAGTACAATAAAAATTCCTGAAAAGCGCAGTGGTTGATATTTACCAAGGCGTTACAGACGTCCGGCGGAATGTCGTTCCAACCATGACAGACCCTGTCGAATCGAGAAACGATCGTGATCGCAGACGTGAAATTGAAATCGTGGTGGATGCCTCAGGACAGAGTAAAGAAGAATCGTTCGAGGCGATTGGCCAATCAACGCTGTCGATCGGTCGCTCGAGCTCCTTTGAAAGAGTTCGTTCTCCGGCACCGTTTGCTAGCCACTTTTGTGGCATTCATCTTCGACGTTCGCCACAGATATCCAGCACGAATGGAAAATTCCTTTGGATCTCGAACAGCCTTTTTAGCGTGAAAAGAGTTGCACAGGTTTTCTAATCGCCGTATCGTACCAGCACCACTTTCAGCACCTGTAAAATTACTATACTACTATTGCCACCTGAAGGATTTCTAATGTGATTACTCTGCACATATTTTGTTTTTTTTTTGTTTTTTTTTTCGCTGCCGAACGTCTGTAAAGACGAATGCAATCTCTTTCGCGGTACGTTCACATGGGATTTTGCTTTCCTATCGCTACGACCAAGGTAGTTTGCTTGGATTCTATACCTCGAACCTTGGATTCGTACCATTTTCACAAGAATTTCTTTCCCTTGTGAATTGTGATATTCAGGGTGTCTTTCGTAAAAGAGACTGTCCCGCGGGAACCTCTGCACTCGGTGAAGACAGTACCGAAAAACTGGGAGTACGCGATAAATTTAAGATTGCCTTGGTCAGGTAATGCCCTGAACCCTGTATCAGGCCTAATAAGCACTATCTTGGATTTGTAAAGAGGGAAAAAAGGATCATCGCTAAGAAACAACCCTCGTGGATTTTGACATAAACTTAACTGAGCCGTGTAAATCAAGATCCAATCTAAATAGACCTACCTTCATGTATGTACCCGCTCTCTGTTCACAAACAGTGAACATAATAAGTTGGCAAAACTTGCATTGGAAAGCGATTTTTCTGCTCACGGGTTGGTCGATTTGCATTTCCAATTTGGAATATAACCGAGACCAAATGAATCGAAGCGAGGATCCGGAGCTGCGGCTAGAAGGACGAGGTAGTTTTTGGTTGGCGAGGCATTTTTTCTCCCTGGGGCTATCTCCGCGCGGTATCTCTCCAAAGCGGCGCGTTTATTTCCATGAATATTCGAGCCGTTGTAAAAGGACGTCGGGTATCCGACCTCGAATTCATCTTCGAACCAGCCGGCTTGGTCACTCTCGCTACTTGCCATCGTCAAGGTATTCGTCTTTGCTTTATCCCGCACGGGTCCCGGTCACCCTGAAAAATATTCGACGGACCTTCTTAGAATGACGAGTAGCGCGTCGTTTTTATTTCTTATCACAGGTTTGCCAGATAAATGGGTGCTTCGCTGATGCACCACGGCTTTCCCCTTGTATCCGCTGTATCAGCTTCCAGCAAGCCGAGACAGGATTTCGGATCCAGCACCGCGAATAAATATCTATCGGGATATCCATTAATGTTACGTCCTTCTAACTTACGATCTTCAATTTCTCCTTGGATGCTCTCTCCATCTCTCTTTCTCTTTCTCTTCGAAGATTTGTCCCTTGGTAACCCTGCACCTCTGGCCAATTTCTCCTGTGGCTCGAGAGAATATCTATGGGTACTGAACGTCACCATGCAAATGGCGCTTTCGACGGAGCGACTAAAATTTTGTAACACTGCAAATGGCAGCAGTGATCTCAATTTCAAATGGGAATGTTGATTTTGCGTTAGATGCTCGAGCATTGTAGCAGGATTCAAGGGTTGCATGCTATTTTCGGGAATTTACGGTTCGTAGCATTTTCAATTACAGATGGACTACTTTAGCATACCATTTGACTACTGTGCTAGAAATAATTCGTTTCTGTATATTTAGTTTAATTTTCGTTGATAAGAATTTTCTGCAAATGTTTGGTTCCTTACGACTTTTCTAGGAAATTATTAATCCATTAGTTAGCAAGGACATTGCGATTAAATTCTCCGGCATTTTAAGAATCCAGTACTCGTGTCCGTTTTTTAACAGTCAGGCGTTAAAGCTTTGCGCCTATCTCAATGAATATTTCAGTGGAAACCGCGTCAGTGTACTGGTGGAGACATAAACCCAGCGTGTGCGCCTGTGTTGGTAGTAGCGGTGGTCACGGCGTTAGTTGTGGGAACTTCGTTTCTACGGATGGTCTCAAAACTCTAAAAAACGTCAAATAGCCTATTCGTCGCTGTTGATAACGAGTCCACTGTACAATCTCGAGGATGTACACGCACAGTGTCAAATGGTTGCAGGTACGGAAAACTACTACCTAGTTACGGTGGAATATGTCTGTCCGGATACAGCCTGACATATTTCCCTCTTTTATACTTTACACCTCTGGTTTTATTCGCTTTACGTTAAATTAAGCCGTACTAGATTGCTACCAGCCAAGCTGTAACAACTATTAGTAAAGCATTTAAATGCAATAATCCAACCCCTATTTTTCATTCGTGATCCCCTAACTCTAAAGCATTTGGATTCTTTCAACCGTTTCAACGTTCAATTAATATGGAAATGCCCGTACAAATACATGTATTATCTACTTATGTTACGAATTGTTCGTTAGCGGAATTCGCCTTTAGATTTACAATTATTTCCACCATGAAATCCATGGGGCTGTGTGTATAACAGTCGATTGGAAGCAAAGACCATAACTTTCATCGGTATTGGCGCTACATCCTGTTATTGAAACCCTTAAATGGTCGAATAATCTAGCTAACAGTTTCCCAGAACTTAGTGCACCTGCAAAAAAAACTTACAATAAGAGGTACGATTTCCCGAGAAAGTTGGACTGCTTCTTCTGCGCGTAGGAGAGAAGCCAATTGGGGTAGAAGGAGAGATCAGGAGCCAGTCGAGCGGAAGAAAATGTTGCGAATTCTCGAGATAAGTAGGACCGTCGAACCAGACTGACCAGACTCGGCAAAGTAAGAGCCGAGGTAAGATCCCATGAAAGTTATCGGGCAGAAGTAATGTTCGGAGCGTGATAATTGCAGATGCTGTCTCAAGCATAGCCGACTGAAGTTACACGAGTCACGCTGAGAAGTCTCTCTTCCGAGTTAATTACTTTAAGATGTCCGCTGTAATTAACGGGCTCCTTTATGAATACTTGAAACGTATTCCTCGACTTGCTGCCACCTTTTTCGCGTTCCAGCCGCGATCAAGTGAGCGTATAAAGTCGGATACACACTGATCAAATTACTCTACTGTCGGTGACAATAAACAGTCGGACAATTGTCAGCAGCTTAATATTGGTTTTCCACAATTAAACCAGATCCCAGTAGCACTTTTAATCGCTATTCTCGTTAATCTTACTACTAATGGTTTCAAAAAACGCAAAAAAAATTTCCAACTCTGACATCAATCAACTTGCAGTCTAAATCATTGTATATTTGATTCCACGGGTAAACTAGATTTTCCATAGGTGGAACGTCATAGAATTTCGAGGTATATATATGGGGTGGGTAGTGAAGCAATGGGGTAGTTACAATAGCGTGAACGTTGCCTTAAAATTACATGATTCTGGAACCTGAGTATACTCATGGTCTCACGATGTATACGTAATGCCCGTTAACGCGTTGTACGCTGGGCTTTTCAGCGTGTTCTTAGGTAGCGTTCACAAAAAAAGTGCTTCGAACCTTCCGTGGAATCTATGGCAGCATATGAAAACCCCATACGGTTTTGCATCAACTGCTATACACTTTGGTATTTCTACCTTACCTATGTTGCGAATTCTCTGCAATTAGAATTCCAGTAGCTTCCCTATTTTGTCCAAAAAATGTGTATCATCCGCGTTCTTGCAAGTTCAAATTATATAATACAATTCTCTTGCTCGTGTTCGTTGACAGTATGTTTCTTTTGCGGAACGCAAGAAGTCTCTGATGAAACCAGAATTAACGGGTTACGTTTAGAACTAAACAATAACTCACCATTATTCAAGAAGTTACAACAATTTGTGTACAATTTTAGTATCCCACAGAGATTACTGTCCTTTCGTTTAATTTCTGGAATACTTTCGCTGAAACTTGTGATGAACCCGAAACATTAAAGCATACAACCTAGTGTATGTGCTTTAGCGAAGAGAATTTCGCAAACGGCATGGTTAACTCTGTTTCGTATAAGCCACGGTATCATTTTACTTTGACAACTTTGTGTCAACAGCAAATTTTCGAGTTGTATTTCCGGACTCGTAGAACTTGTGGCTTTTCTAGTGAATTACTTGTATAACATTTTCCCATGTTCCTTCAAATTTGCGCTCACTTAAATTTCATTCATCATGAGATAATCATACGCTGAGATATTTCTATAATTAAATTTAGTAAATTCGAATTCGAGGGAGCTCACACGATAACGTTAAACTTATCGTGACTCCTTCTATTATCTAATCTTTTTTTTTGAATTTTTGAATCCTGAAAAAATCAACGCGGTAGGGCGAGCAACTTGAGAAAGTTGGTGAAAAGGAAAGGTGTTTGGGGGTTGGACGCTTTTGCTATCAGAAGTGCATATATCACGCAGCCAGACAATAAAGCTCTCCCTCTCAGAGCCGCATTTCCCCGCTTCTTTCTTCTTTCCATCTCTCTTTCTCAAGCGCGAGCAGCAAGATCACGGAACTTCTTCGTCTAGGAACCAAGAAAATTTATGAACTACTCTCGTTCGCTCGGTTGCTCGCTCTGTCGCGGGATACCAGTATAAGCTGGTTGTCACGATGTGATCCCACCACTGGTTTTCCTTCCCTCAGCCTACGATCACATAATACAATAGAATATCGCAATCCTCGCTATAGGGGATTTTTTTATCGGAATCTCTTTCTATAGCGGTTCCTGGATTCTCTTGTATATGTCGCATAAAGAATTTAATACAGGATATGAATTTTATCTAAATAAATTCGACAATTCTTCTCAGTGAATATTTTAGCAAATTTTATATGACTATTTGTTGAAAGCGTGTACTTTAGTAAATTGAAAAATTCTGTGCTACGAGGCCCAAATCGAACTTCATTTTTTGTATAAATTTCATCCCGATTGGTTGCGTGTTCCCTCGGAACTTTTGATACTCACATACAGAAGCTCACGCACTGCCGCATACAATTTTTGATATTGATTTTATTAGTTTCCCTTTGAAATTCTACCGAAATAACAGCAATTCTACGAGCAAAAATCCCAAAAACCAATCATTTTTCAGGTTCCTTTCATTGTTTTTGTACGAATTCCATCGGATACGACGAACAAATAAACAATCAATTTATCCAACTGTATCAATTTATCAATAACTGAATGATTTGTTTGAAATACCATCTTACACTAAAAGGGGAAAAAACTTGTTTGTTAATTCTTGTAGGACGTTAATAAATTAACAAGTTTATATCTACATTTCTTTTTTTGCTTTCACATTGCATTACCTCGTAGTAAATTCTCTTGGAATGTCTGTTAAACTTGTCTCTCGTTTAACAATAGTTTTACGATGTCGCGTTTTTTATGGAAATTGCTGTGTCTCCTCTACTTCCCAGCTGCGTCCATTACCATCCAGTCGTAATCGGACGGTCTTGCCTCAACATTAAGGCCGGGTGTATTATGTAGAAAAGCTTCCAGAGGTGTTGTCTGAGGGTGCCGTTAGTTAAAGGGTTGTCGAGTCTATTAAACGATGCTGGATGTTTCCCCAGCCAAGCTATTTAAATGCGAGATCTCTTTGAGAATCTCTTTCCTCGGAAGCTTCATTCTTCATTGCGAAGAGGAATAACCAGAGAGGTAGAAGAAGAAAGAAAAATGGAAGAAGAGCGGCCGTGGAAGAGAGAAAAAAAGAAAGGGAGAATGAGGTCCAGTTTGTCCAAAGGCTTTGATGCCAGTAATAACTTGGCCCTCTTATAGAGGTTTCTGCGATACCGAACCATCTCTGCGAAATATTCTCCAGCGACCGTTCTCTTCTCCTGGCCGCTGATAGGAAATCACGATCGTTTTGTATACGGAGGAATACCACTCTGCGATTTTTCTCTTTAGGTTACATGTTTCCCAAGGGCTTCGCCGAGAGACTGATAAAAGTAGTTGATACCAACTTTCCTCTGAGAGTAGAACGAAGACTTTATACAGGGTGGAAATGAAATAAACCCAGATCACTTGGGAATTGATCGAACCCCCTACGATAATTGCTTCAAGCCCAAAATTACCAGATTCAATTGTTTCCATTACCCTTTCAAATTACTTCAACATCGTTTCGTACAAGTTAGTCTTTCGTTGGATAGGAATCGATTTTTCGTATCCTTCATATTAAACTTAATATTGATCGAGGTATCAACAAAATTGGTGGGTAGATTTCTGCGATGGTTATAATTAATGTGTTATTGATAATGAGTCGTGATTTAAACTCGAGCGTCAATTATGGCGCATTGTTGCCTCGAATGTGGTCATTCTCGTGATCGTATCGTCATTTCATTCCAGTGTGAATGGTGGCTAATCAAAAAGCGATTGCCGAAAGTTCGATCTCGGCCGAAAATCTATCACGCCTCGAACAATAGCCGTCAAATGAGATGGCGGTAGCAATTGACCGAGTCCTGCCGATCCTCATCATCCACCCTTCTTTCTCCTAACCAGCCGTCATTTCACTTCAGCGGAGGCTTTCCACTTTTCGAATCTCCCCTTTTTCCTTCGCTTTTACTTACTTGAATCTATTTCGTCTCGAATAGACCGTGTACGCAAAACACATAGACCAAATCGAAAAAGGGGCAGTCGCTAACAGAGCGGATGTTTTCTCATTGTCCTCTCGATTGGGGCTTTCAATTCGGTCCACGATTCGTAACTACCAGGTTCTCAACTGAACCGTACGTGTTATACTCGTTTCGCGCAGATTTGGCGCCGAAAAGCCTTTCAGATTGTCCACTCGTACGTTGCACTCGCTTTTTATCACTGACTCGGTAGTTCCCATGGAACCCACCGAAATTTGTGTTTTGGTCTGTTAGAGAATTTTCAAGATTTTCGGATATGCCTGGAATATTTTCAAAACAGAATTCGTGCTTTAGAGTATCGATGAATTTCTCTTAATTAAAGAAGAATACTTTTAACACGATTTTATTTTCAAGATTTCGGGACAAGATCTTAATCATTCAAATGCAGATATTTGATTGTTATTGATCTCCTTTTCTATTTCAACTTATTTTATAACAAACATCTCGAGTTGGTATCTGTTTGCTCACTTTAGTAGTATCTTTAAATGTATCCAAAATAATTGACAATATACGTGTAAAATTTTAGCTCAAGTAATGTTAGAGTTTGCTGAAATAGCGTTCTAAGCTTACACTGGTAATGAGGCTGTTTTACATAATAGACTTATGCACATAGTGCTGAACACCTTCACTGAGTATATGTATGCATAAAGTCAAAGTAAATTAGCGCACGACTGTTACGGACCGTTGCCCACAAGACTTGTGCATAACAGTTGGTGTACTTGCTGTCCAACGTAAATGACAATGCACCGGAAGCTCCTGCAGTCGAACCTCTGTTAACTCCGTTATTACGTGCAGCCCTCTAAGAGTTTTTTATGGACCACTGACAAATTTTTACCAGCGAATAGTGACACGTGCATTTTATCGGAGTTTACGATAACGTGCTTTGAGATGCATCAGCTCCATCGGCGTTTTACGAGCACCCAAAATTTATACTCAGGACTAAAAAGTGTGGGGGTCATTTGTATCCATATTTATAGGATCTCCGAAATTTACACCCCTTGGTGTAGCTGCTTCCTGATTCCTCCTTCTACGTGGACATGTAAAAAATGTATTGAAATACCGTAATCGTAAGCTTCTCGTAACAATTTACCTAAGAAAGGGATCAATAGATAACTTGTTCTGCATTTCTTCTTAATTTGAGATATGGAGTAACAACTGAGTAAATATAAAGGTTCTTCATAATAGCATATGATAGCTTTATTTTTATCTCTATTCTTCAAAGTGCTAGAAATCGACAACGTTTATCCAGTAGGCTATACAGCTCTCTGTATAGCTTATAATTGATTTCACCCGAATTTTTCTATTTCTGAAAAAGATAGGATTTCCCTGAGGTCCAGTTCTTGATTCGGCTCCAGCGGGAGTAGAAATCGACAACAAACGAGATCGTTGCGGTAAAAACGGCTTGTGGCAGAAAGTACTTAGCGATATATCATGGGAAATCCGATTGAGATTGTAAGGGTATGTATAACGTCGGGGGATTATGGTACTGTCGACAAGCGCTGCTCGTGATTAGATTTCGCAAAAGCGCATCCCCTTACTCGAGAAAATACACTGGGATTTCGTGGAATTTGATATTCTTGTAATACGAATTAGGATTTGTACTACAATTCCCACGTAGTACGATAAAAATGTTGTTGAAGAGACCCAAGTATAATGATTCTTAAATAATATAGTACGTCAAATTAATAATGTTGAAAAATTGCATAAATACTTTGCCGAATAATGTCAGAATTGTAAGCAGAGAAATCAGCCCATACGTTCCGTTTGAATAGGGAATCGAATAGAAGTTCCTAAAATAGATACGTGAAACGTGAATTGGTAAATGGAGTTAATGTTTAATCGTGTTTGCAGGTTAGTTAGCTACGAAATTGATATCTACCATGGTATTGGAAGTAGGTTACAGGATCCATAGTAAGAGATGGAAATTATTTAATATTGACAAATAGAAGTCTAACACAACTTGCACACAGTTGGAAAATTGCAAATTATACAGTTGATTCTTTTTGAAAATAATGATATGAACTACACTTGTATAGTAGTAAAAAATGAGTATAAATTACTTATTTCATCCACCAGATTTCCGTAAATTTTCCAACGAATCTAAGAAAATCAAGGAATTAGAATTTGATGGGCAATGTTATCGGGGCATGGGTATATAGAACTAATGTAAAAGTGATTAGTCGCGGTCGATGTTCACTTTGCGCTTTCCGTGCTTTATTCCGAATTCCCGATTTATGATTATCAGTGAGATGTGGGTAGAGATTAAATTTATTGTACGGGTGCTCGTTACTTTAAAGAGTCGTCGTCATTAACCTAGTCTGACGTTCTTAACCTCCGACAAGTAGCAGTTTTGACCTTCGATTACTGTTCGCACTACTTGAAAACGATTCAACGGTAGTCAAGGTTCTTCAATGTTCTCGCTAAAAATTCCGGTATATTTGCTTTCGATATTCCACCCTCGAATCTGGAACACAATGTTAAGTGATGTGAATTGCAGTCGAGAGGGTTTCGGTACTAAATAGTTGTCGATTATTACACACAATGTGTATTGTGGAGCGGTGGGCTTATCGAATTCGCTGTAATGATTTGAATTTAATGTTTCACGAATTGCCATTATTCCGCTTGGATCGACTCATTGTAGATCCTTCTCTTATACGATCCACTGCACGCAGTTCTCCCGAAGAAGTAGTTACGGTCGTCGATTTTTCAGACGTGACTTACATTAATCGTTGCAGTTTGCCTATAACGGTAAATTAAATTCTCGCAATTTAATTACAACTGTGCTGGTTTAAATATAACATAAGTAAAAGTAACATGTGAACATTCTTCCAATTAGTAACATAAAATTCTGCGTGAGTCAAATCTGAATTTTTTCATTTCACTGCATGATGAAGTCGACATATTCTTTTTGTTAAATGGGACGAGGCTATTCGTGTAATTCGGTAGCAGAGAACTTGGTATGTCGCAAAACCGACTGTTCTCATGATATTTCACAATATTATACTGTTTATACCAATCGCAACTTTTAAGCAAGATTTTTCATTACTTTTGTCAAGACGGAAAAGAATTGCATCTGAATTGAGTGTTTTTTTTCACTCAAGATTTTTTCATGAGAAGACACGCATCGATTAAAGACGTGGGTTTGTTTCTCTCATATTCAAGTACTCTACATTAGTAGAAGTCCACATTAAGCTTCGTGGAGGTACTCTCAGGAATGTTGGGCCATTTTCATCGCTCACGGGATATGTCGTACATGCAGACTAATGTCCCATAAAAATGAGAAAGTTTTTGCGCGGTGATCCGCGAGAGGCACACAATTGTTGTGAACCCTTTACTCGGCGTTTTAGCGACAACAATATACCAAGCACTCCATCCAAAAGGCAACATCGCGTCAGCAAAGTATTCCACAGGAACCCATATGAAATCCTGGAAAAGTAAACGAGCGAGCGCCACTGAAATCCTTTCCTCCTCGCGAAATTACACCGACGTTCAGCTTGATTTATTGGGCTCATAAATTACGTTAATATGCACTTTTTAGTTTCATGAGTGAAATTTAAGTAAATGGGGAGGAAAGTGCAAAAGAGGAGACCAAAGAAACAGTAAATATTGTTGGAATTGCAGCACCACTCGAAAAGAACCAATGAAAATGCCTTTACTCACTCACTGTTCGCAGATTTGGAAAATAATTGTGTTATGTCTACTTCTTGTGATTACAAATACGTACACTGCATGGTTCATGCAATTTGCTCTTCTCGAATAGCTCCTAAAATATGCGTTGCATGAAAATATTTTTTGTACATCAGTAGCATGATTTGCAGGAACACATGTATCAAAGGATTGTTAAATATAAAATATTCGACAGTTCACATATAACTTGTTAATTAAGCAATTTTTATAATTTTGGTGGTTGTAGTCGTAAGAAAGAGAAATGAATGATTTCACTGATATTTGCACTTGTCTCAACCGTTTTCGCGAAGGGTAGCTGATTTTTACCGAGGGAATTACGTAACGTAGGTTGCTCAGCATAGCACATTATTAATTGAGAAAAGTTTCTGGAATAATTTGGACCGACCATTTATTCAAGTCTGCGAAATTTTCTCAGGTTAATTATGTGAGGCTGAATTAATCATGGCGAGATAACTTTTCCATTTCTGCTATTCGTTATGAACCGGCGCTTCTGTTGGCCAGTTGCGTTACAAGGGTTAAAAATATGAACATAACAACTGTTTCGAAATTTTTTTTCACTTTCTTGAAATTGTTTGTCGGTTTCATTACGCGGTTACAATATGAATATATGAATATTCCAATAAAATTACGTTTCGCACATTAAAGTTTAGAAAAAAATCTGAGAGCTTAGCGTTTTGGGGGTCAATCTTTGCCATCTGAAAAGCTCTCATTTGCAAGGAGATTCGAATCGACGAAACCCAGTGTGGTTCTCTACAATCCGCACAGAGTCTCGCTCGTAGCGCAAATATTCACGAACACAAGCATTAAGCGAGGAGCCGGCAAATACTTGGAGAATAGAATATAACTCACTAATTCATGCGCCCGGGCAGCAGCGGCTTCAGTACCGCAGTGTTACGATCCACCGAGCAATGACATTCAATTAAACCGCAAATGGGCGTACGTTTTCAGGCTGCAAGACAGAGACAACGAGACTGAGTGGGAGAGATGGTGGTATTGGTCAGGTCGGATCAAGGGGTCATAACAGGGAGCACGATGCCTACATCATAAACAGATGATCAGTGTCACGTGTGCCATGAGGTGTTGGCTCGGGCGCGCCCTCTCCGTTTCTAGTTACCCATGATCGACAAACAAAGAGCCAAGAGAGAAAGAGAGAGCGAGATAAGCGTGAGAGAGATACCAAGAGGGAGAGAATGCTCTGTCCTGTGTACCAGGGGATAAGCCTCTGCAAATAGTGTCATTAATTGCCCGCGGCGCGCGTCCTATTTGCATGCCATTATTCAGAATAATTGATGACTATTGCTGGTCCGCGCGTTGAAACTCATTACCATATTTAGCGCTCGTGTACCTCGATGGAAAGTTGGCCAGAGAGGAGTCACCGCGAAAAATTCAATCGACCCTCCTTCTACCCTTTTAATCTGATACTCGACCGTTTGCACGGCAAATTATTTCCACTCCTGCTGCGCTTTAATTTAAGCAAGCTTTTTTTCCCTACCCCCACTCTCATAGTACCATCTCTCCTTCTGTTAATTAATGTGTACAACTGGTTGCGCGTCGATATTCCGTGAGGAAATTCGCTCCCGGACGACGTTGACGCTTCGGAGTGTAATAAAATGCGTCATCGTAATTTGCGGGCGAGATACCTGACCGCTTGAGTTACCTGTGAGAGATAGCCTGGTTCTCACTCCCTCTTCCCTCAATGTTGGTGTATAGGGGAGTGTTATCTAGTTTTGTGGCGACTGCCTAACTACCTGCTGTAATGCTAACAAAATTCCCTAGCGAATCGTAGGTAGCAAGGTTTTTTGGAGTTTCGTATAGATCGGAAAGCTTTACAATTAATTGGCCACTGAAGATTTATTTTCTGGGACAGGAAATTGAGGAGTGTTTTAAAACGACTCATTGGAATGGTTTTCAGGTTTTTATCGTCGATTTTAACGTGATTAACAATCTCGTTTCAATATGTTTAAATAAACCATGGAAACTCTGACAAAACTGTGTGGCATTGTATATATATATGCATTTTTGAGTACATAAATTTTGTGACCTGTTCAGCTGTGAAAAATGGTTTGTTTTCCACCCAAACGAATGTTAGTGTTTTCACTGTTAACATATACTAGTTTCATTGATAAATTTTTCGTGTTATACAATTTGCATTTTATCTTGTGTTATATCGTATATATGCAACCTACAAAATTAACTAGTTCCAGAATCGATACAAGGGGTTATAATTTCAAGAGAATTTCTTCGAGCAAAGGAATTTGTGCTCGACTAAGAACTAACATCGGTTTTCTTTCTTTATTGGTCAGCCTGGAGTTTTGTAGTTATTGAAGCAGGACGTCTTATCTCCCCATACGAAGGCCGATAGTTCGAAAGGATTGCCATTGTGCGAGGAAAGTTCCCTGCGAGGAAAGTTAGCCGCTGGTACTTAGATTAGCTTCGCTTGTCCACCGGGAGGTCGCGATTTATCGGGGCTATCCTGAGACTCGTGCAATAATTTCGTCGTGCGGAACATGGGGATTCCATTTTATCAAGCCGAATCCACCGCCGAAATTAGCTCTGGCCCACCGTTCGCTGCAATTAATTTTTCATTAGCCGCTATAACGTCTGTGCCCGTTGCCGCTCTGCAATTGTTTGTAATCCAATTACGGCGAGATTCAGCTGCTCTGGATATTTATGGTGTTGCGCACGTAGAGAGTATGTATATGTATACTAACTGTCTATTTCTCCACTTAACTTTGTTCATTCGCACGGATGACAATGGACGGGGAATAGCGTATGTCGCGACAATTTTCGCGGCTCTCTGTTATAAGTTAATAAGTTTTTCCTTGTATTAAGTTTGGGAAGCTTTCGTCGCACGATGAAGGGGCGCATAAATTTCGTTTATATACGCTCGAATATCTTGAGCTTATGGGGTAATAAACGTTACAGCATAATAATATCATTATTTTATTACAGGTTAATTTAACTTGATAGTAGTTTCTTATTATCAACACTACTTAATCGAAGATACTTTCGTAATTATATTGAGTAAGTTGAAGTATTTGATCGAAATCTATTTTTAAGTATGCATAATTTTTAGAGTATTCAAAGATTCTATGAGAAATTCGCAATACTTGGTGATAGAACAACTCGTTTCTTTATTGATATAAAATTTACATTACAGGAAAATATTTGCCTCGTGTTTGAATAGCGGTATTCTTAAGAACTGGCAATAGCATGTCTACCACCTGTCGTGTTCACCGCGAGTTAAGTTCTCAAGCCGCAAAAACTTCATCTCGACTCTTTCGTGAACTTTAATTACTTTTCAAAACCTCGCGGCTTGTGGAGCGAATTTCTCTGACAGATTGACAAACA
Organism: Trypoxylon attenuatum; assembly: GCA_963989405.1. NCBI lineage: Eukaryota > Metazoa > Arthropoda > Insecta > Hymenoptera > Crabronidae > Trypoxylon > Trypoxylon attenuatum. The sequence continues at coordinate 12,193,322 of OZ022490.1, read as the reverse complement.
TCGAATTAGATGTTTATTTCCGTCTAATTCCGGCATGCGCCTTTTTAAATCAGACTTCGATTGCATTCTGAAATTGCTCAGCATTAACCTACTTTATTCTTCAGCCTCTCAGTCAGCCATTCGTGCCAAAAATGAATGAACTTCCTGACACAGTTGTCTCGGTTTTACGTAACTCATGCTTCTGGCAAAAGTCTCAAATTTAGCGTTCAAAAATATTTCCTAATCAGATTAAACGACCGGCAAATTTTATACCGTTTTCATAACATCCTTCTTACTTTAGTGTAAATGATTTAAATAGAATTCAAAATAGATTCTATAGTATAAAGATTTTATGCTATATACCAAAATAGAGTGCCGGACTTTATTTCCTGTTAATCAATTTATCTCTATAAAACAGTAAATTATACCCAATATAATTGATCTCGAAACTACAGAAATGTAAAATGTTATCATTATACATAGAGTATAGTATACTGTCCAAGTAAAAATGCAGTAATTAAAGTAGTATTATACAGAGTGAATCCAGAGATAAAACTAAAAGTTTGAAAAGGCTGACACATTGCAAATGAGTCTTTTTCAGAAATTGTATAATTGTGGAATACGGAGATAATGACACATTTTTTACTTTCCTGTGCAGAAGTTCGACGTTGTACAAGGATCTGCGGTACTTAACATAATTTTCCAAATCAATTGAATTTATATGAAGTATATTCGAGCCAGAAGATGATTAAGACTTTTTACCTTTGCTCCTCTCGGTATCCTATAATTCATGCACTGTGGAAACTTTTGATTAGACCGGATACTTTATGTTGCTGGGTACGTACGTAAGTATACTGCGTCCATCCTAGAGAACTTTCCGTAACAAGGAATGTACAGCAGCAACTTTTAAGGGCGCTGCTTGACTGCAAGCTACCTCGTTTATCCGCTGATCTCGGTTGAACTGTACTGCATTTCAACTAGATTTCATGATCAAATGTGCATTTTTCGTTCTGATGAATATACATAAATATTCTAAGCGATTAATAACTCAGGATTCATAATTAAGATCTATAGTTTTTTCAAAGGCGAGAAGATTGCTTCTTATAGATATTAATCAATATTTAGAATAATGGAATACAATATAAAAATTAATTTACGCAGAAAAAACAATTGTCTTTTATTTCAACATTTGCTTGGATGATCGTAGGTTTTTTATATAACTTGTCGAATTGTTTTTTATCCTTTTGCTCAGAGAGTTCTTCGATCGATCAGCTTGCCATTGAAACAAAACTATTTGCTTTTCATACTGTATTTTGGGAAAAATATTTGCGTACAAACTATTGAGAGCAGGCCATTCTTTTGAAAGTACAAGAATTGACTATTTGCAGTTTACTCTGCACACAAGTTAGCCTTGCTAAATTGATAAAATAAATGCGTCAGACGTGTGTCGTTCGCAGTGTGTTAAAGGTACACGAAGTAATGCAATACCGAACAATAAAATTTGATGAGGTATAATGAGGGTATATGTATATGAAATTAATAACGCGGTCAGTGTATGGTTTGCTTGTAATTTTCGTAATTAAGCTGTGGCCAGTCGGGTATCGCGAGCACGCATGCACAAAAGGTAGCCACTGCTAGGTAGACAAAGGCCAGGGCTTTTTAATTTACAATTAATTATCTCATTAACATGTACAAAAGATTCCATTTACCATGCTAATATGACGAGTAACACACTGATGCGTGAAGTACCTTTTTCACTTTTAGTACATTCTCTCCTAGATAAATTCAGACTATCGAGAGAAATGGTGAGCCTCTAAACAGACCGCGAAAACCGAATCAGAGCTCATAAGACGGAACCTGGACACAGCTGCACTTTATGACTCATTGCTTTGCGAAGTTCCGTCGTAGAAGTTGAGTTTCTGATTCGTTGCCAGTTTCGAAGCCAAAAAACCTCCTAGATTCGCTAGAACCGAAAATTTCAAGTTACAAACGTCAAAGTTACAAAGTAATATAATTCTAAAGTTATAGAGTTAAGTGTTACATGTTACACGTCACAAAGTTATCTGTAATACGTTACAAACTCATATGTTACATGTTACAAAGTTATGTACATGAAGCATCGTTGCTTATCAAGCAAAAGTTAGTTGATAACATTCAACTCCTTTCATAGGTGTAAGTGGACTATTAATATTTCTGGCTCCATAACAAAATGATACATACAGGGAAAAGGGTTTAACAATAATATTGAGCTTTTCGCACGATCGGACGCAACAGGGATGATCCGCAAGAATTGGCGGACGTGCGACGGAGCTCAATTTATTTGGAGGTAGAAGAAATTTTGTTTTCGTTTACGGTCGTTTCTTTTCGTAGCGATCTTTTTGGGTTCTTGGAGCTGAGAGGCACAGGAGTGAGAAGATGAAACGAAGTGATTACGTTCCGAGGTTCGAGACCCGAGGCCAGGACCACGAGACGTCTCTATTTGGCATGCAATCCACGTACATTCGGACCTATCCACGTATCTCAGACCCGTCTAATGAAAAAACTTTCTCGCGTAAAAAACAAACCAGCAGCCCGGAGGGACTCGCGGCTGGTTGCATTCGTTTATTTCGTGGCGAGAGCGATATCAAAGTGCTTGCTTCTCCGCGAGGAGTTACCCAGGTATGGGTCAGCCAACCACTTCTCTCTTCTCGCTCTTTCTCTTTCTCGTGTGGTTTTTAATATTTCTGCCCTCAACTCGGATTTTCATCTTGATGCAAAGAGCAAGCTCTGCAATTTTTATTACAACTTTTGGATGGCCTATTGAATAACCACTTCCTGATTGCGATTCGAAATCTCTCATTTATTTAATGATAATCTACAAGCAATCATTATTTTTGGAGGAATTTTTTGGGGAAAAAGGAGACTCTCTATCACTTTACTAAATGTGAGCGGATATACATTTTTTATAATGAAGATAGATGTCATTAAAGTGAAAAAAACGTTTGTAGAGTTCGATATCAAGAGTGACGGGTAATACAGTTTAGGATTATTTTTAATCTTTACCTTTGCATCGAGACATTTTAGTCTGAAATAAATAATTCAAAAGTTATTCGAAGTCTTCGTGTTAAACATGACACCCTGTACATTGTCCTATAAATAAAAGGGGGCTGTACTGAAATGTAGCACTCAGATTATCATCAGAGTCTATGTACAACACTTCGAAATGTTTCCGCGTTACACGAGAACGAGCTTTAGATCTCCAATAGAATATCCCTGGCGTATTCGCAGCATTAACATCAGCCGTAGGAATCGTTAAATTCTTATTTGAGCGTTTGCAGAATTTCCGGATGGAAGAAAGGAGGCTTAGAGTAGGAGAAAACATTTGTAGGTGCTTTCGCTTTGACATCTGCCGGGAAGTACCTAGACAGGGTCTGCAGTCGCGGTAGCTCTCCGTGACAGTGAATCGTTACGTCCCAGCAACGAGCTGAGACGGGAGCTTCAACGGGAAAATCGATTCCCGATCGCGAGGAAGTTCTCTGCCCGCCAGCTTGACGCGTGGACAAAGCTTCGGCATCATTGCCTACCCGGTCCCTGCTGTCGACACTTTTCACTCTTTTTCCCTATTTTGCGCGGAGAAAGTAGCACTCGGCTGTCCATTTTAGGGAAAGTCGTCACGAACTATCCAAGTATTGTTTTCTGTGACCGAGTCGATGATGAGCTCCAGCATTGGATGGCATTCGTAATGGAATCCCCTTTTTACAGGATAAACCTTTACTTTTCCATAGTTATATTCATAAAAGTGAATTTGTTAAAAATACGACCAATTTTTTGTAAATCAACGTGTAAAGTTTTTAAAGCTAGAAAAAATATTCAATGCTTTTCAGTAAGTAGTTATTAGCAATCATGAAAGATCTAGGTTTGCAAATACCTTTGCAATCAACTGTGATATGAAAATTCTTGTAAGTGACTTGTGTAAGCGTAGGTAAAGTTGATGAGATTGAAAGACGAAAGCTAATCTTCGAGTTCTCGATAGAGACTTCTTCGAAACGCATTGCTCCAGGGAATCTTCAATGAGGCGATATGCGAGAGGCTGGAAAATCCAGGCAGGATCCCGTTCTACGTTAGACGAGCTAATTACGAAGAAGCTCGAAAGCAAGTACTGGAATCGTGGCATTCGGGTACGCCGTCCGTTCTTACGCGAAACAATACGGTAGCGAGAATCCATTCGCAGAGGGGTAATTCAAAGGCGCTCCTCAGTCTTCCATGACGCTTTCAAGGGTTCCCGTATTCCTGCACGCGTTTTCCCTTGTCCTAGAACCCCTTGACACCTCCCTCCTGCGTTATACCTTCGGTGTTCTAACCCCGCTTCAATCAACGGAATAAGCAGAGGGTGCCAGATACTACTCTCGTTCTCCAACTCGACTAGCTCCTTAATCCCACCGTTTTCTCTGTTTGGTCGTTTTCAAGCTCCGATAGTAGATTCACACTCTCTACGACATTTTCCAAGTTCCTCTTCAATAGAATATTCGAGTATTCAATGTTGGATTAGTCCAATATCGCGAGTTCGTCCATGCATAAAATGATTTGTTCTGGCACAAGAACAATTTTATTTGCGTTATCCGCATTCCTATGTGGACGAGATAATTAACGTTAATGCAGATAAAAATACTTGTGTATAACGAAGCATCATATATATATATATATCAGAAAACTGAAACGTGTCATTTACATAAAAGAGATTACCAGTGCAGGAGAGGTATACAAATACATGCTTTAATCATTCATTTCTTCGGCATTGTATTTCAAAATGAATTTGCCTACCGTTAACAATTTTACGTAACAGTTTTCGTAACAGCATATGAATGCAAACAAGACACGATGTAAAACAGATTATATAAACGATAAATATTTGATTTAATTGCGATACTGTTTTGCATATATACATACATGTTCTTTCAAGCCAATTAATTAGTACCCAGGGTAGATTTCTCTGTATGTAGGTTAATTCTGTTTCTTTGGAATTGGGAGGGGGTACGGAAAACGTGACAGGGATGCAGAGGATACGTTCATCAGTTCTCGAGTGTCGCAGGCTATCTGTTAGTCGAGGAGCAACGCGTGCGTTGAGTCTGGTTCCGAGTTGAAAGATACAGCGACGAACGACGAGTAGACTTCCCAGGAAGAGGATGCTCCGCCAGGGATCTTGAGAGCTTCCAACCTTGTGCGTAAGCCCCTTAATTGGAGACGCAGGTCCGTACAAAACCTGCCATCGTAAAGTGTCATTCGACACGCACTGTCGACTAGGCGAACCCCTTGCTTCTTTTTTAGTTGCACTATGTCAGATTTACCTTGCTTTCAATCTCCTTCTTCCGTATTTATTTATTAAACAGCTGTGGTGGATTATATGTATACATTACATCTTATGTTACATGGTACGTTATATGTTATTTATACAATAGTTGCTTGTCACTAGATCGATACTTCGGGATCCAAAATATACAGCAAGATAATGCGTAAATTAATAATAAAATTAGCATACGCTCTTAACTTTACTTTAAAGTGTGTGGTTGCAGTATGGTTGCAGTACACCTGATGTTTCGATAAGACACGAATACACACGGGACAAAACACGAAACAAGCAGTTTCAGCAATAATATTATTAGTACTATAACAAGTTAGGCAGAGACAGCTTCATGTCAAAGTAGCCTCAATCTACGCCAGTGCTGCGTCAACTTCGTTAAAAAAGCACGACGCACCGGGAACACCTCTCGACGTCGCCAGGGGTAGAACATCGAGGGAGACACATCTGAGTGGTGAGCGTTCGAGAAAAGAGGGACTCTTCCCGACTGTCCTGGTCCGCGAGCCCCCTTCTAATTACACACCAGTAGTGCTCTTGGCATTGACGGAATTAATGGCACTTCTGGACACTGAAACCGTAGACCTTTCCTATGAGAACAGTCTGCGAACTGGTTATCGTTCATTTCTCGACTTCAATGTAAAAAAGAAACGTGGTCTCATATCACTCGCCTTACTTCACGCAACGATTATTTCCAAGTAATTATCTTACGCAGTAGGGATTCGAAATATTTCTTTTCTTGACTTTCTAATTAAGATGTTAACGAGCCTAGTGTACAGAAGAAATCAACCGTCATCTCCTCATTCTTCAACTGATATCTTGAAGACCTCATCAAGGAAACGGTAGGCGCAAAAGTACTTTGCGTGCCGACACTGCATATACCATGTGAATAACAATCGATGCACAAGAATTTCAGGTTGGCCGATTATTATGATGTATGTAAATTAATGTGTATTAAATTGCGAGTAAACACTATTGCTGTTCGGGTTTCGAATTCAACTGCAGGTATAAATTAGTAGGATAAGCTAGGGGTAAATATGATATGCATTTTTATTACGCAGCTTATACATGCCGTTGGCTTTACATTTTGCAAAAGATCGAAATACTGGAAATGTATGAACTGGAAATTATGTTTAAATATTATTAAAAGCTGCCTACAGATGTTCTGTAAATATCGTGATATTGCGTGTATTTTAACTGGAACATAAATTAAATATTTATTCATCAAAATTCAGTTTTCCACATAACATGATAAAAAAGGCATTCTTCTTTCGAACCATAGCTACGTCCCTTTCGTCTATAAAACAACACTTCAATACACTTTCAACAACTTCATCCTCAATCACGAAGAAATCCTATGCGGAAACTTTGGCGATATCATGTACAGCCAATAAAACGTGTGTCGATTTGCCACTGAAGGGTAGACTCGGTAGCCGTGAACTTTTGCTTGCCATTGTACGCGTGGACTATTTTGATACGAGCTTGAGTGCGTGCGTGCAGTCACATAAATTTTATCGAAAGTAACACGCCGAGTAAAAGGCCGTAAGCATACAGAGGTGATAGCGCGTAGCAATATCCACGTAAAAGACTGACGACTTTATGCCACTGGTTGACGCACCGAGTGTCAGGGTTTTTCTCAATTCGTCGCTAGCCTCTGGTGTCTCTTTTACATCTTTTTGCGGCTGTTAAATCGCAACGTTATCTGTAGCTACCGTCTAGGCAGAGCTTATCCCTCTCCGTCAGTTTTATCAGACACACTCAGTTCCCTCTGTGCGCTTGCAATAACGAGACCTTCGCTTTTTCCCCTTGCACTCTATTACTCCATATTGTTATTGCTTTTTGCACGGATTCCCATTCCAGTCTGGAATAAAACGCCTTCGCCTTCGTTTGCGGCCGCCTTTGTCACGAGGTCGAGTCGTGCACAAAGAGTTTCAGCGAAAAACAATCATTATCATAAATTGCACCTCTTTGTGCGCTTGAGACGCTTCTTGAAAATATACGCGATCACCTGGGGAAATTTGGCGGTCCTTTTAGACTGACGAGGTGGTCAGAACTTTGCATTCTAATTTTCGCGGTGTTTCCTTATACGAAGATAGATGAGCGTAGATCAAGATGAATTGCATGGACTTGAATTATCGGTGACGTATGTCTGCAAGGGGTACATGTGGCCCAACTTGAACTATTTGCGGATGTGGTGCAGAAGATTGGCGCGATACGTCTCTCTATTCAGTGAGTTTTTTGTGAAAAGGGCCTTAATACGTGGGCTTTGCGCAGTCTTATCGTCGTGGTTAATACTTCATTAACATAACTAAATGAGCTCGAGGCCCCAGTTGAATCCTCGCAGTGATAAATGACGCTCATTGCTCGGGCGTCCGAGTAGAAAAGCCGAGTAAAAAGTCGGATTTCAGTCTACCGTTCACTCGGCCAAATCAGATCCTCTTCACTCGTTATTCGCCTATAATTCTCTACAAGTGAGATCTTTCAGTCTCTCGATACCGAAGAAATTTTTTTCTTCATTTGAAATTTTGATAACGCATCGCGCGATCAGTGGAAACGTGTAAAGGAAACTGTGAAATTGTTGAGTATCGCTATTGAATCTTATAATAGTTTTTCCATGCAATCCAGTGATCCATCAGCTTCATTAATTCAAATCGCTTTTTTGATGGTATAATGAATAGGTCGCGCTTCGATCAAGCACTTTTACTGTACCGATAGATGTGGGAAGTTCAGGATAAAGAGAATCCTTCTGTACTGTAATTCAAACAGTCGAGATTGATGCATGAATAATGCATTGCACGGACGATGTCGATTTAATCGTTGGTTTTTTGCATCGAGAAAATTGCTCGGTCGATTGTTGATGTCGTATTTACCAGAACAAGGATTATCATTGTAACCAACGATAATATGTATAATTTGGACTAATCATGAATTGCTAACAAACAAAATCTCAATACATACACAATGGAATGAATTACTCAATAGTGAAATCACTGTTAATCGTCATTTTGCGTTATTCTTCCGGTCTGTTTTCCTTTCGGTTTATCGGAGGATAAAGTTAAAGAAGCCTTTTTCCCTTGGTCAAAAGAAACACAGACGGTCGTGACGACAAGAAACTCCGACTTTTTGATAAAGCTCAACCAGAAGAATAGCCGCTATTAAAAGGGCACCCGCATTTCGTTCTTGCGCAGATTACCTCTCCATAAAACAGTTCTCGAGATCTGTGCCAGGAATTAAGTGCGAATCGAAGTAGGAAAACGTTCCACGCTTCGTGAATTCCTCGTTCTTTCGTTTGTTTTTCCTCGGTAGGAACTCTTCCTGGCGAGGTATCTCCCCATTCAGAATCGCTATAATTTGTTCGAGGAAGCAGCTCCCGTTTTTTGTGTTAAAGAACTTGTTTGTTTCCTTCGAGTAACTTTTTTATCGATTTAGCTTCCAACAAATTAGTAGTTATATAGTTTTCGCTATATATATTGCGAAAACAATTACGATAGGCGAGTTTACTATGATTTTTGGTAATGACTATTGATCCGACCGGGACCAATATTCATCGTGAGGTACATTTCGCTGTCGGTTGGTTGGTAAGTCCAAATGGATGATGCCGAGAGGAGATGAAGCGACATAAGAGAAAAGAGAAAAGGCGACATCCGGAACTTGAGCGTCAACAATTTCCGTCTACGTTTCTACTTTTTAATTACTGAGAGCTGCGAGCCTCTGGGGCAGCTCGTAGAGGAAGGGGGTCGGTGAAGGAAGGGGGATGAGCTTGACGAGTCTGTCGCCGGCCTGAATCCACGATTCACGCCATTTTTTGCGGTCTTTCCATTACCGAGATTGTGTGTCTTTCGCTTATTCTCCCTTCGTTACGTCTTCTACCCTCGACCGTGGCCAACGCTAACGATCTACTCCTTCGAACTTCCACTACCTACCACTATTTTTCCCTTTTAGCTGTTTCGTTCTTTTTAGAGATCGCCTACTCAGTGGCTTCTCATGACTCTTTGTGATTAACACACTAGCTTCTCTTCTCTGTATTCGACTATTCTTTTAAAAACATCACGGTGATAGCCCCTCTTGACAAAATTGTTCCGGGAAGCTTGAAATTACCACTTTATTTTTCCGATTTTCCGAGAGAATTCCTTCGGCGCATTGTTAGTTTCTCTCTGCGGTTTCGACGCTAATTATAAATGAGTTTCTGCTGAATCTATCCTTTCGAGTATCCTATGTTTAAATTTCGTTCAAGAAACAGTCGAGTTTAATAACTATGTATATCAGAATAGCACGATTCGTGACATTACATCTATGTTACAAAGTCGAAGCGAAAACCTGCCGCGGTTTATTTTTTTCTAGTTCCCCGTTTTGATCGTCGAATGGAATCTGGGTCAACGAAGATTAAAAGAGGCCGGGGAACTGGCTAAACCCGAAATTAATAAAGGCCCCAGGCTAAGGTTAGTCACGGGTGAGTTCTTTCGATACAAACGTGAGTCTAGTCCGTAAGATTCATGAGGTCCATTTGCGTCACTTAGTCGATGCACTGGCTGATCTGACGTGAACTCGGTCCGTGTCCCGTTAAGCACGGTTGGCCGGACACCCGCAACGATCGCTCTTTCAACCAACATGGCTCTACAAGACACTCACGAACAAACTGCTGGAGACACGGAACATTGACCAGGGGAGCGTCCGCGGTTCCCTCCTCCAAGGATTCCGCTGTTTCGATATTTGTCATGCCTGACCTTTCGCAAACTGGCGCTCCGCGTGACCTGCTTATCTTGAGCTGACCTAATCTTCCGGTAAGCAGAACAATGCTTGGACCCATATACACTGTCCTCAAACTATTTTCACGAATTAGATAGCATCACACCAGTCTGATATTCAGTATCAAAAATTCGTATCCGATCTCATGCGGTATTCAATATCAAATATATTTACTTTTGGAAGGAATGAAATCCAACATTGATCGAAGTTGTACATTTATGGTTCGACTGTATCTTTTGTATAAATTTGTCAATACGTCAAACGAACGTTGCCATTTAGCGCTGTCGAACAAGTTGTAAAGTAACATAATATGCGTGTTTTGCAGAACTTGACGGAAAAATTTACACTAAATTTCTTCCATATCACTTGCAACTCAAATACAATATTAGTACTTCATAAATATAAATAATATTGAGAGCAATTTAAGATACAACTGATTCGTCAATTTAATTTTCTAGCGTTAAACAATTTTTATGCATTACTCAGAAAAACATAATTTTTTGGATATGTATTCTGTATCTTCAGTTGACTGGTATTTTTATATAGAAGCAGTGGGCTATTTATTATACAACTGCTTTCGGACCGTCCCATATACACTCGAAATGGGCACAAAACGCTCATACGGACAGTATTTCCCATTTCACAGGTAGAGTAATACCGTGGCTTTAGAGGTGTGGCAAGATTCAACTCTCGAAGGAGCAGTATGTACGTCAATTGCATGATTCTAGATTGCGTTCGTTTCTCTCGCAGCAGCCGTTCACCTTTTTGTCTCCCTCGTGGAGACATAAACGCGATTCCAGCACAGTAAGGTCTCTTGGGATCAATATCACATTGAACCAGAGGGGCTCTATGCCTCGGAAGATCCTAGTTGAACCGCTGGTCATCCACCGCACCAAAAGTCCTTTAGTTTTCTACTTCAAATATAATTAGAGTCATCTCTCAGCCAGGTTGAAGTAGTCAATTAATGAATCCTTTTTAGTAATATATGACATACTCATATTTCATAGTATGTGCTAATATATGATCCTCGAAGCTCCAGGCAGTTCACGACATACTTTAAACGATTCTACCGCGAAAAGAGACTACCAACGGAATAAGCGTCTCAAAAAGAATGACTATGAAAAATATGCGAGCAAGTTCGTACAAACTTTTAAGTAGGATAGCATCTGTCAGAATTATTTATTTTTCTTCGAGAAGGATGTCTGGCTCTTCTGTGGCCGTATCCGGGGAAGTATTGATTCAGGCTCCTGTTACCACTCGAAATAGAGCATAGCCACGCGACTGACATACGAAATAGATGAATTATTCTGTTAAATAAAATTGTATTTTTTTGTATAATTATATATTAACCAGTTCGAATACCAAACGATTTAGGAAATTAAAGTTTTTGTGGCAAAAGTTTTTGCGCTGAAATTTTTCTAGCTTCGCCACGTTACTATGCGTAATGCTTGCTGAAATATCATATGTACATAAATAGCTTGTCGGCGAAGCTCGTTGAAATTAGTTCACCGGTATAAACCAGTGGCAATATATTCCAGAAGGTATGTATTTCAATTTGTCCAGCGACTCGCAACTATTCCTGATCCGCATCGGTGCAAACTTGTACCGCAATGCCGAATCTCCAAGTTACTGGGCTAATTTCCATTTCGCAACCACCTATCACCAAGCAAACGCTGCATTATCATCCCTGAGGCGCGTGACAAGACGTAAATCGTCATACAAACATTGTTACACAGTTGATACTACTCAGCTTATTGTCCATTGCCTCTGAGAGACTTTCAGGGCGTGAAATTGATCAAGGGCAACACCAGTCCAAAAGAAACTTTTTGGTCCTCTTTGCAAAGTTTTTGGGATTAGAGTAATGTAGGTTCTTTGACGACCCCACTAGCGGTTGCCTATATTTCCACCAGGGTGAAAGTATCGAACCATCGTTTTTGCTTTCAATGAATTCCCGCGGCCAACCACAGGTTTTTCTTCGCATCGGTGTGGTTGAGGTCAGAAATTAATAAAAGGATGATGCGGGATTCGGTCGATGGATTCTTTATAGTGAACCGCAGAATAATAAGACGAATTTTTGTACAATTTAGTTTTGCGTAAGATGCTTAACTCCGAGAATTATTTAATATTGTACTTGGCACAATTAGCGTAGTTTAAATCTGTATGTCAAATTATAAACGTAAGTCTCTTATTCCAGGCAGAATATTGAATGTCGAATATATGTCAGGTTTCGAGCGGGTCGCTTCCGCTTCCGTTTGCCGTGCTCTTAGAGAATACGGTTCACGAAATTAACAGGAGTTTCTTTTTTCCTGTTACGTGACTATAACATTTTTCTTTGACAACGACGTGGGAGGTAAATTGTTGGTCCAGGGGCTGCATATTGGGACGGCTGACCCAGTTTTTGGCGCAGTCTTAATCTCCCAATCGTGTTACCAGCGAACCTTCCCTTTTAAACACCAGCAGCGAGACTCTGCTTACGAAATATTACTTCATTTTCCATGACGAAAGCCGAATTTTTTACACCTAGTTATCTCTTGCGACTCGCTTGCATTAATTAAAATTATGCCATGAGTAATGTCATTACGAAATAATGGGTTGTAATGTTCAGGAACGTGCTTGTCGAAAATGTAAATTTGGCAACTATTCACAAATGCAAATATATTTCTTGTGAAATTCTATAAAACCCACTGATTAAAGTGTACTATCATAAAGTGTATTATTAAAATGTAAGTTGTAAACCGAAGTTAGTACGTCTAGATAACAGAATTACGCAGAGCAAATGATAGTTAAAAAATCGAGCAATTGCGTTTTGAGAAATCTATATTAAATGTTTCGTTGTAGTCTTTTACTGTCGAGAATATTCAGAATCGGAATCTCGGCAAACTTTTCATTTCCTTCTTTTTCTGACTTGAAGGAATAGCGAGGAAATCCGAACGGAGCGTCCCGCTGAAAATCGCGTTTGCTCATTATCTTTCTGCCAAGGTAGGTCCTGTTCCTCATTCCAAACGCAATAAAAGCGAAGCAGTGCACGCTAATGGATTTGTATAACGCCATAATGTACCGGGTATTTTAGCACTCTTTACTCGGTCTCTCCACGCGCGTAGATTTTCCTTACATTCTCCCTTTTTCCTGTACCCTCTATCGGCCATAATTTCGAGCTTAAGATAAACGTTTCCCTTGAAACGCAACCTCCCCCTTAACGACGGCTTTTCTACCAGGGAATGGAATACAGTTTATTTTCAGCCCGAGCAAGACTAGACGCAGCCCGCCGACTTTCCACCGATTGATAGTTTTGTACGATTGGGCGAAATAAACAGGCTTTTAGATAAAAGTACACATAGCTTTCGATTATTTATATTTTGGAAATTGAACGCAATTTGGTGGAAATTAAATAAATATTAATTGAACTCAAAGTGCTTATAGTGTTGTCATTAGGTAGCTGGTGAGCATATTCCGTGGATTAATTTGAATGATGACAGAATTCCGATAATGATTTTGACTAGGAAACTCTAAAGTATCTATCGACTAATTTTAATTAAATAGTCTTAAATCAAAATTGACCAAGTATTAAGTGGCACCTTTAGATTAATTGTGCCGTGAGCAATGTACATAAATATGTCAGTTTTCAATTCCTTGTTTTGTAACTGAATCGATTGACGCTCGATATACAATTTCTTTCGGTCACTGAGAACTCAATATCGCTACTTAAATACTCACTACGATTGTAAACTTTTGGTTGCTGAAAAGGTCGGGTGAAGTACTCGAACCATGTTTATAAAGTAAATAATTACGAGTCAATTGGTTTCGTTAGTAAACGCGATTTTTCATTTTTGTTCCTGAGCAAAATCTCGCGTAGTTTCGCGAAGATAATATTGGTGACTGAAAATATAGTCTGACAGGGAAAGACAGAAGACTGAGAGTCAGTTGTAAAGAGACTGTTGACTCACAAGTAGTGGCCGTAAAAGATGTACAATAGTTGCACTGGCGACTGAAGCTGTTCAGTTTATACCGTGTCTAAAGAAAGCATCATAAGTCTTGCTCGCGGCGATAATGTTTCTAGAATGTCAATACATAGTTCGCTCGAGTAATACATATGTACTTCATTCACTCATTTTGATAGCTCTTTCCAGTTTATTCTCGCTCGATGTCTTCGAGCATCTCGTACCAAGAACGATGTCAGAAATGAAATGACTAACAATAAATTCATGTATATGAACATGTATATGAACATAGGCATGTAAGAGATAGTTCGATTAAATTGTTAAACCTGCTAAATTAATGCGACAGTGCCAGTTCTTCTTTCAACGAAAAATGAAGCACTTCGGAAGATCGTCAAGTAATTTCACAACATTAGCAAATTACGCTCTCCATTGACGCGGTACGAGTAAAACTGGCCCAGGTGTGTTGGCTTTAACGGACAGGCGAGTTGGTTAAGACGGGTTACTGAATCGGGCAGCTAAATAATTCGTCCGCTTTCATGCATTATCTAATGGACCCACTGCTACTTGGCGGCCTCGAGGTTGAATTTCCGCAGGTTCCACGCGGCTCCTGAAAGTGGCGGTGGCGGTGCCTGCATTTTAATGATAATAGCTGCGCTATTAGCGCGATGCTTCGCCGTCGAGTAACATCATCTCCTAGGGGAAAAAAGTCCTGGAAGACGATTGCACGCCACTGCTGGTGAAAGAGGGAGCCCCGGCTACTTGAACAGCAAGCACTAGCTGCCAGCCGTTCAAAGTTAAATTGCCTGGCAGTAAGCATACGAGATTTCCGTCGACCCGCCAGTCGAAGAAGCTTGTGGGAAAAGGAGTCGCATTCTCAGGATCGACTTTCAGTGAAAGCCACTCGCTTCTTCTCGCGTCGAGGGTTTAGATTTTTTGAGACACACCGACTCCTCGGTTTCTCAGTCAAATTCTTTAGGTTTCAAAGGATGATCCAGCGCGTGTGGCTTTAATAAAGGCCCTGTCTTTGAGATGCGATAGACTGGTGAACCAATGAAAGCCGTTTCTAAGGTGCTTTGTGCTTTGCCGTGTCGTTGGAATGCAGTTAGACGTCTGAACATAAAGAAGTGATGTCTTCCTAGTGTTGTCTATTGTCTTCTTCGGCTTTAGTCTTGAATTCGTTGCTAATGACTCCTGGATAGCGATGAACTACGGTGAGGACTAGGTTTCTCGGATGCTAAGCGTTAAGCAGTTCGCGTTTCAAGGCAAAGAGCTCACTGCTTTTAAGTTATTTATGACATACTAGGATTTTTGCCACGGGTGCGCCGAGTGAGGTTTTGCGTAGCTCTCTTAGGCCGACGTTTTTTGGATATTATTTTCATTCCTTATCTGTTGACCTACTTGAAAAAGTGGCGCATTTATTATTTCAGTATCTCGTATCACGATCATCATTTCGACCCAGTTACTAGCAGAATTGCTGTATGTTGGTCCTTAACAGCCACTGACTAAATATGAATGCAAAATGGATGCAATAATTCTACGCGATCGTACTTCTATAGTATGTTGAAAGTTTACCCAGCGTATCTTATAATTCCTCAAGATTGTGTAAAGTTTGTTGGTGCGTCTTTGTTCATGCAAGAAGCTGCATTTCAAATTAATTTCAAACAGAATGCACTGTCATAATACGTAAACGTTCTATATTGTATTTCGATATCGATCGCGTTAAGAAGATTGGAAGCGCTACACGGATAAAATTTTCTTGTCTAACTGTTGGACAAGTTGCCACGTGGAAGATGTAAGAAGCCAGGTCTGCAGAGGTTTGAGCTAAGTAAGATTACTTGCTAGAGCATACATCCTGCACACTTATCCCCTGGTCCGGATAGTTACTTGCTCCGCAAGCCGTGTAGTTGTCAAAGTCTTGGGCGACAGACTAGTACTTATACATAGAATTTCGTAATAAGATACAATATCTCACCATAGGACTTCTACAAAAGGGATAGTAATAAAGAAAACTATCTGAGATATATATTTTTCCATTAGGTAACATTCTGGAATTGAATTCATAAACTTAAGCAAGATTCGTTCTCATATCTATTTAAATGTTGGATGAATTATAGGTAATGTTAAGGATTAGGTATTAAGGGATTTTTCCCTTTTTTAATTATGTAACAATAATTGTCAGTGAGAATTGTTAGCACTTTGTTCAAACGTAGCGATGACTTAATGAAGCCAGCCACGGAGAGCTTTGTTTCGAACGGAAGGCGATAGCCAGGAAGGGTGTCGAGAGCCACGGCGAGAGAACGATGTCCGAGATAATCTCGTGATTGCCTTCGGGCTCCAATTACGCTCTCGACATGGGCCGTATGCCTCCTCAAGATTACCTTTCCGAACCTCCTTCGCTCCTTGCTACACTCTCCCGAAGGCTGGTCTCGCCTTTGAGAACATCGCTAACTGCGCTTTCTAACATTATAGATGGAAAAGCCTCTTAGCCAAATAGACTGGTAATTTAACGTAGCTGGATGAGAATGTCTTTCCTCGGATTTCTTGATTTATCAAACGAAAATTAATACGACTGGTACAGTGACTTACCAAACTTCACATGAAGCTAACACATTATATTATGTAAGCACAGAATTTATCATTCCCATTAATATTTTATCATGATTCCTTCTAGTTGAAAAGATTAAAAGGTGGAATGAAGGTATGATAAACAAATTATACCAGAAATTGTATTTTAATAAACCATTACACTGCTCGCGTCCGCATTGTACGATATGATTCACCAGTTCTAAATTGTTTTCCACGTCTCCTAAGCCTTGAGATCCTTAATTGCTCTGTAAGGAGCCAAGTTCCATCGTCTTCGGGAATGTTATTGTTTTTGGAGAATATGCGTGTTCGGTGTTAATGTTGGAACTTCCAAAAGGGTATTTTCTTTATTCCATACAAGTTACATTAACTCGCAAGTTGGGCGGTTTGCGCACATTTTCCAGGCAGTTGCAGGAGCGATGCAATAAATTCAAGGATATTCTGCGTCCGCAGGTAGAAGGAATCTCACGGCAGTTTACAAGTCAAGTGCGCCCAACTAGTGGAGATGCACGAGTTGCATCAAGGGCTCGAGGTAACACCGTTCTCGCATCGCGAATTTCCCGGGTTCACCCATACGTACGTGAGACTAACTAAAACTAAACCATCTCCTTTGGCTCACCGCTTACAGTGCTAATTGTGTCCTAATATCTTTTTCAGTCATTAAACACACTTCTAGGTAATCTGAACAATATTAACGCTAGATTTACGAATTTTTATCAAGTAACCAATTTTCTTTTTAAATCCTGAACTTTGTGTTATTTTGTTCACAGTATTTGAAATGAACATTTCTTTGGAAATTATAAATGAAAGCTGTGATAATGTACACACGATGAGATTGGGAGTAAAAATCTCAATTTCTATACGGGAAAATGATATTCATTTTCTTAGCAACCCCGAATGTTTATCAATTTGTTGATGAAATTATAGATGCATAAAACCTTAGGATATTTAACGGATCGTTCAAGAAAAAGTGTTGCAGACATCAATAGGAACCGTCGTCGAGCACACATTGGAAGTCATGTCTCACTTTCGTTTGCTACATACATTTGATTGAAGCTTTCGGCGACAAAGTTCAGAGCTTCTTCAGAAAGGAGAAGTTCTCATATCCGCCGGGAGAAATTCATTTGCTCGACATGCGTTTAAAAGGACGAAAACAGCGGTCTGACTGCGAGGGAAGAAACTCGCGAGAAATTGAGGAAGTCGAATGAGTTTGCAAGAGTGAGACTAGTCAGCTTATTTATCCAATACCGTGAAAGTCGAGAGGAACCGAAGAGCAGTACCGGTTGTAAAGTTAGTAACGACGTACCTTCTGGCGGGTTTGGCTCGATTATTTATGAAACTGGGAGTGGAGTTTCCTTCGGCAAAAGAAAAGCTCGAGCGGACTGCGTTCGCGAGCACGCTAGTTTGGAACTTAATAACTTTTGGATTGAAAGGATAAGCGGCATCCTGAAAAAAATTTAAGTTCAACCAGATTTTTCACGTATAAGCTTTGCTACCAGAAAACGATTTGTGATGGTCTTCCGGAAAGTCCAAGAGTTATTTCGTTAATAGTTATTTCGATGTAATTAAAGAAATGGAACCTTAAAGTCTTAAATACAAGTGCCCGTCGTTTGGGTAGAATTTCGTGGAAGCGAAAGAAGCCGGAAGTAACAAGAAGACTGGCTCAAAAACAAGCATACATAGTGTGCTCGTTTTTCATCTTAGCTTTTTCCAATGCAAAGATATCTGATAGAGGGCTGGTTGCTTTTCGGCAAGTTGAGCGTGAAATTGAGGATTTCGTGCGCTGCTGTACCAGCAGATATGCTCGCTGTATGATCTGGCTGTTCGATGGCTCATCTTTGCCGTCAGAGTTTATCTGGCTCGTGCCGCTCTTTAATCCCTCCCGCTTGGTAGCGTATCGGCTGATAGCACCGATCCCTCAAAGAACTTGCAATTCGCCGTTGTTGTCTCTAAACATCGTGCCTCAAACTCTCCATAGCATAAATTAAAATCTCTGGAAATTAAGAAGATTCCGCGATTTAATTGCGGGTTCCGACGCACTTCTGCGGGTTCCGACGCACTTCCAGTAAAGAGAGATTAAAGCTGAAATAAGTTGACAAGTATTTGAAAGTTTTGTTAAATCGAACCTAGTGTTGGAATTCGAGTGCTTAATAAACTTTGAGCGATTAAACTCTAAAGCAATCAAGATATAAACGCGTTAGTATCGTTCGGTGATCAAAAGGAACTACAAACTAAATTATCGTTTTATTATAAAAATTTCAGTTTATTGAGGCAATGAAAGAAATGTTGAAAAGTTTGAAGCGTTACTCATTAACTACGCGATAACAAAGTATAACGATTTTTAAAGTTCAGGAACTTTGAGTCACTGTGAGTTGAATTCTTGACGACGAGTTACATGATTCCATCTTTGTAATCTTTTGCTTATGCTCCTTATAATAGCAAAATTGTTAAAATTAAAGAATAATGAGATTTGGAGTTAATTAATATGGAAAAATTTTGTTCGAATACGATCGCGAGCTTTTTTGTTGAATGTCGATTAACTGCTGAAAATTAGGACGGAAATTTGCTTGATCAAGATACTATTCATTCTTTGCGAGTCAAGCAGAATAATCGATACGGAATGCAATTGGCCGAGAACGGAAGATTTAATTTCTAGCAGGCTGGAATTAACAGTATTTAATTTGCCAACCCGTTACGGCTGGGAAAAATTGTTTAGAGAATAGGAAAGCAAATTACGGCCCTTTGAGGGTGTAGAGTGACGGGGTAGTGGAAGCTCGGGGTGAATTTTTAAAAAAGTGGAATCCAAGCTCGTCAGTGCGTTTTACTACGCTGTTCGCTTCGTCAAAGCCCAAGAGAACTCACGTAAAATTTCATGGTAGATTCCGCGTGTGTTAAAACGCTACGTGGAAAGGACGGACGAAATTTTAATCGTTTTATCAAGTGGTAGCCACTTCCGCCCAACGAATCGAATGTGAAACCTATGTATTTATTCGGCTACAATAAATGTTAAGTCTGCTGTAACGGCCGAACGTATCAAGGAATCACCATTCCATTTGCTCAGCAGTAACACTAAAGCTTCACCGGTTTTTCGAAAGGCAGGACTTGTAAGCGTACCAGTCCAATCGGGGTGAAAAAATACGCGTCCGGCAATGTTGCGACGCAATTTTCTTTGAAAAAAAGGAACATTTTATTCAGGAACACTCGGAGGCTATAGAACTGCAAGGATTGGACGAAATGGTTGTTGCGTACGTGAAATCCGAACTCGACAAAAATGCTTGTTTTTTAAAGAAATAGGATTTAAAGCGATCGGTTGGTTGGTACATAAAACCATTGGGTTGTGAAATTCCAGAGTACTCGAATTTTTGCTGAAAGTACAATTCTGAACGTGTAAAAAATTTTGTTTGTTTTGCTTTCAATAGGTTTGGGCACAAATTAACAATTTTTTACATATTTGACTTTTTTCTTTTAAAAACATATAGCGTCTGTTTTCGAATTTGCTGTTCTGTGGTGAAAGGATTTCAACGGGTTTGTGATATGAATGTTTGATTCAGTTAATTCTGAAGAAAATACATTGCGGATTGGAAACTGAGTTAGTACTTGAAATATAAGGTTAACGAAGACAAAATGTAATTAGTCATACGGTTCCCTTGTGTGTTTGATTTATCTTGAATTGACGTCGAACCCTATCTTACGAATTGGATCAGTCGTTTTTCGTGTTAAGGATTCAGGAGGACTCGGGATTACAGATAGGAGGTTCGAACAGATTTACATCAACTTAAATAGTCGCCTGCGTTGACTTAAATAGTGTAGTAATAATGAATATATTAATTATTCCGGAATTTATATTTAGTTATCTTTACTAGAGACTAGAAAATGGAATTTGAGAAAACGCTAAATATTCGTACATGAACGTTTGCATAATTGCCAATTCGAATTTTCCATTTCAATAATGTATTCAAAAAGTTACCTCGACTTTAATGCACTATTGAAGTAACTACAAGTTTTGAAACTATTTTAGAGTTTGCCATTCTGGAGTACAGACTATTATAGGGAAACGTATCGCACATTAAATGAGTCCGGTCTAATTTCTACTATTATGTGTTTTGCATTAAACATTCACTCGATTCACTTGAACTAATCTGAATTTAATTAAATTTCGCACATCACGGGTCTTTAACACGTTGATGAAATCAGTCTTGAGTACATGTTATGTTAATGGACGGATGTACAGGTAAGTACATACCTTGTAATCTAATGCCATTTGCTACTGCAGTCTGAAACAGAGCTTAACCGTAGAATTGACCACAAACGAGCTCCAATTATAACCTCGTTTCCAGTGTCATCCTCTGCTACAGATTCAATTCCCCAATATTCGATCATTTAAGTCTTGCATAAAGTGTTTCATTATTGCAGAATCAGAAAAATATTTCTCTTTAAATCACAGTTGCTTCCAAATTGATATTTTACTTTGCTATAAAAACAGTTTGACACTTGTGAAGGTAAAATTGCTATAAAAACAAACAACACAATCGACAACGCATATTCGTATAAAGAATTTGTTGAGGAAATATTGCTTTTAATGCAAATTGCTCGAGACACTTTTGTGAAATTAGTAAAAAGATTTCAGAGAGATTCGTTGGGAGACCTGCCTTCTTCAGTTAATGTTTTCTTTCCTCGACGTCCAGTTCTTTCTCCTGTCTCGCTGAGTGCAACCGACAAACGCACGGAGGAAGTAACAGCGAAAAATAAAGCGCCAGTACGACGACGAATTAATTTCCTCCTTTCCTTGGAAATTCCTCGAGATCCTGCAGGATCTAATTCCGCAGACTTTCTTTTAAAGATCTCGTTAGATTCTACTTTCGCAACTATAATTCTTACGAAAAAGCACATGTGTGCCATTAAAAAAACAGTAGCCTCTTAATTTGCTACTAAAGGACCACCTATGTCCGTTTTTTTTATTAGAAACTGTTATCTGCTCAATTCGGTTATGATGTAAAAGTATTCAAGAGAAGAGTTAATAAATCCTTGTCGTCTTCGAGCTAGTCTTACAATCGATAAAAGCATGGCTTCTTTGGGGTGACGATTATCTATCTGGCTGCTCGAATCGATGAGGCGCGATATCAGCCGATCGTAACTCCCTTCCAAGAGAAACATCTCGATAAAATTACTTTGTAAAACTTGATAATGCTTTTGCATGCTTTAAGAGCTTTTTAATGGTCGCTAAGGGAAGCTTATTGAAAGAAAGTTACCTCGTTTAAATCCAATCGCTTTAGCTCGCACCCAAACTCATCTAGCATGCACGAACCCCTCACTCGCAGATTGCCCTCTTTTTATCCCCCTCACGATTCTATCTGTATGGGTTTCCTTCCTTCAAATTCACCTTTACAATTTATATAAACTTTACGATCGTTCAATTTTTTTCTGAAATACCTACTGGAACTTGTTAGTTTTAGTTAAACCGATGTTTCAATACAGTAGAATAATTTTAAAGTTGTTAAAGCGTTATTGTAATATTCATGAAGTGTTTTCTACAAGTAGTTTCTCAATATTGGATAATTGATTCTCTATAGTTTATGTAAGTAATCTTGTGGCAAGCTCTTGAAATTGTGGATCTCTTGAAATTAGATTCACAATAGACATCTTCAATTAAGATGTCTAAATCCAGTTAGAGTACCTAGGATTGTTAGTACAAGTGACTCCACCGAGTTAGGTTGCTTTCTGGTGATACACGAGGCACGTCTGAATTAGGAGTCAATTCCAGCGTACACATGGGGTGCTGATTCCGATAATGAGGGGTTGTAGAAATTCGACCTTCCCTTAATTGTATACTTCGAACGTGGCTATGGGACAATTGCAACATCTGTATACTGCAGACACGTTCCTAACACATTACATTTGATCAAAAGATACACATATTAAACACAGCATTTTTTAATTCTATATGAAAGAAATTTATGTACAGCTTTACGGAATTCAGACTACGTACATCGACAAAGTCAAAAATATCCAATTGAAATCAAACACGATATCCACGTGCAAATTACAATTTAAAAAGTAATTCACTAGGATTAATTTAATACTCTTATCGCAAGCAGAATTTGTGAATTTAATCTTATTTAAGTTCCGATGTGAAAGTTTGCAGAACGCCTGTTAATTAATTATAACACATGTACCTCGGGAAATTTTAAAGGTACATTTTATGTGAAATTCCACTGGTTCCAATACGAGCTGTAGATTTGATAAAGTTCATGAATACATCAGGCTACAGTGGAAGATAAAACTCGCAATAAGCAGATTTATCGGGATGGGCGAATTTGAAAGCTGATCATAAGTATAAATTCTATTTGACTAGAAGAAATGGAGATCGATGAACATGGGAGCTTTACACGCTCGACGGGAGATTTCGAGGATTTTTCAATATTTATGCTGCCGTCACCCAGCGGTAGTTGAGGGTGTAACGTTTTTTCATGGTGCTTGGTTCGGTGTAGCCTCTGTCCAGAAGGCGACCCTGCAATCCATTAAGCAAACATTTGCACTTCCTATGGAGACAGCTAAATCTCTTCTCGTGTCAACAGTGAATCTTAGATAGTATTTTGTTGATCCGTTTATCTTGACACCACGATGTTTGCACGAATGTTCAAGGAAGTTAAGTCTTTTTCTTTTTTACACTTCTTTCATCAAGAAAGTAAGGCAATGTATTTGTGGAATCAAATGATATTTTACAATTTAATGATTTAATCTTACACAACTGTGGGTTGATGGAGCCGATGATCGCGATCTATAAATCTGAAAGGTCCTACAGCAAAACTGGTGCAATACCGACACATTTAAAACCTTCCACGAAATATTTGTTTTTTACGATTTAGAACATCCGAACGAAGTGTCTGTCATGCGGCGCTCGGAGAATTTTTATCCCGGATTTTCATGGAAATGTTTTACCGTGATTAATGTTCGCCAGACTAATCTATTTTCAAAATGAATACACGTAAACGTTCGGAATTCCTTTGTCTTTGTTTTTGTCGATTGATTTACAAGAAAACGAATCTACGACTGAAAAAATAGATTTTTCTCTCCCGACTTGTGATTCTCGCAGATAGGAATATTCGCGAGGAATATTTACATACGAATAACATGCAATTCGACAGTGAGGAACATTGCATTCGCGTACGCTTTACCACTCTCGTTAATATTACATGTTTGCGAGTAGAAAATTATTGTCGCGGTCGTATAGCAGAGAAATTTCTGCAGTCGTGCTCGAAAATGAGCAGGTAAAATTGGCTATGCGCGCGCTTCACTCGCAATTATTGTTTCTACGAATTCAACCACTCGCAATACGTCTGCCTGCCTTCCCGGAACGTAATATCAGTCTACGTAGGAAATATCATTTGCAAGTGCACGCAAGGAGATTGTCGGATAAGGAGTTTGTTTGAGCAGTTGCGCAGACCGATTTGAAGCATTTAAAGGGTATTCTGCGCAAATCTCTTCCCCAAATTATTCCTTCATTGAAGGTTTTCAATCTATCGACATTAACATCGTTCTTATAGTGGAACCTATGGGATAGGCCATCAACGAAGATTTCGGACGATTTCGAAAGAATAAAAGGTTCAAGGGAACTAGATATAATGTCACGTCGATTCCATAGTGCATTCTCAGACATTTTTCTGTTGTCATCTTCTGAAAAGTATCTCGCATGTCAGGCTGATGTTATTCCATCGTCCGTGAGTTTATCTACGTTCCAGGAGACCCTAAAAGCTCGCAATCTTCAAATGGCAAATGGGAAGGAAGAGCAAAGATTTCCCACATTTTTCGACCGATCAAATGTCAGACGTCGATACATCGCCGTATTGTGTGTTCTCTTTCTCTTTTAATGGAGCGGAAAACTGAACAGCCGAGGTAATTATGTTACAGTCGACCTCAACTGGTCGATTTCCGTATTTATATCGGACAGAGTATCACTGTTATTTGAGCTAAATCAGTTTTTGTACAACATTAAAGTCAACTAACAGAAATTGCAATGTAACTAAATTCCAGTGAAATGTCGGGATTCCATGAATTCGACAGAATTACACTTTGTAATTTCAGCTAAATGAGGTAAAAGTCAGTAATATGATGAAAATGATCATATCGATATAATGCGTTCATTTTGATCAGTTACGGATTTTAAACAGGAACCGTCCGAAAGACAGAGAAATGGACGTCGAATCAGTTTCCAATATGCTGTGACTGTAGTAGTAGCGGCAGAATAATCGCGATCTGTGTCAGGTACTTAACTGTGCGATGGGAAAAGAGAGGCACGCTCCGCATCGTGTCGCGTCGCGGAAACCATTACCGCGAAAGTATATTCGTCGGAAGTTAATAGATCAGCCGGAAATGGGGTAAAGGAGCGAAAAGGAAAAAAGTCACTGAGCAAAGGGAGAATAGCAAAAAGACAAAGAGCTGGGTGTTTAGGGGCGTCGATGCTCCAGGCTCTTACGCTCGATGGATCACTACCATCTAACTACGCTAAATGTCTCTTTCTCTCTTTCGTCTCCATTGCTGCTTGCCGCGGTTATTATGCGCCAAACTGCAGCCCCTTTTTCATTCAAGACACATTTATCAAGTGACGTGGTGGCTTCACAGTGTACTTGGAAAAAGCATACCTGCGTGCGCCGCTGTTTAAGGATCTCGACCCTCAGTCTTGGCATGAAACCTTTAACTGATTTCTCCTACAACATTAAGAAATCAATGTGGGAATACAATTTTTGCATCTAAAATTAGAAATCGGACAGTTTTCATCCATTATACATAGCTTATAGTTCCAAATTAATTTTGAGTCTTGGTAATTCTCGCTTCAACTAACAAGCGTGCATAGGAAATCAAAGGAACCTGATTTTCAAAGTTGTCAGAGACCGTCGAAAGGACGTGCTAGTAGTGCGAATAGTACGGAGGGATAAAACGATGTTATGGCCAGGAAAAGAATACGTTTGCTTATCTATTATTGGTTGGTGTTATTGGGTTACGAGGACATACTTCTCACCGAGATTTGGGCCACCAGCTATATGAAAACTCAATGCGGATGGTTCTAAAGCTGGAAGAGGGTGAACCTTCTTGGGGTTGTTACCCTCTTAACGCCGCCTTAAGCGCATCCGCCTTGGTGCTGGTGTGGGCCAATATGTAGAATACTGCTTCCACCGGTACTTGCAACAGCAATTATCTCTTACTGTAGCTTCTCTTACCTAACAAATGAAAATGCTAATAAGTGTCTAAGTCCGTAGCCGAAATACAGATAACTATCTTCCTCAAAGAATTTCCACGATTTCTGGCCTATTCTCTGAATATACAATTATTTAGCGTCTATAAAATCTACGATGAATTTTTTATTGTAATTGGTGTAGACTGTGACTTTCTTAAGAATCAATATAGTTTTTTATGGATTACGTCATAATTCTATCATGAAGGTCTTGTAGCTTTCATGTTGGTTATACAATACCTCCATATAGGGTGTTCCATAGTACGTAGTATCAACGTCAATAGTATACTCTTAAGCAATAATTCAAATGAATATAATACACTAGGCACAAAAATTAAAGGATATTGAAATGAACCCCAGATTTGTAGGTGATTTTCAAAGAGCTGTAACTTTGAGAGAAATGGCCATAGAGAGATTTCAAATACGGCAAAATGAAGCTTGAAGTTTCTACTTTTTGAAACTGGGGTTGAAAATTTTTCTGGCCTTGGTGGTTCTTTAGTAATCATCGAGAAACCAATGACAACAAGATTTTGAAAATTTTTGCTCAACTTTGCGGCGCCGCATGGAACGCAACAAATTTTTTTTCGTATCCTTATTGTAATAGTCTTTTAGATAATTTAATTACCTTCAATTTGAGTATAAATATCGCTATGTTTCGGAAATGCGTTGTTGAGTTATCGCTGGTCAAAGCAAAAAGGTCCATTTCGACTTTGACAATGAATTACTCGGGAACTAATGATCGTACAGAAACTTAAAGCAGGGTTTTGAAAACCGCAAAACATTCTCTATGACATGCAATTAGTGGCTGTTGATAAAGAATTTTTTTTCGAAGTGATAATGTTGATTGAAAAAGAGTTGAAAATTAGCGAATTTAAGGATATTTAGAAAAGTTCGTATAACTTTGGATATAACGCATAAACGTTGAATATCGTCGGTAATTTTTTAACCTCAAAGTGTCCCCAAAAAGCCCTCAAAGTTACAGAGCTCGGCGATTTTTTTTTCTTAGTGTCCCGAAGGTTTAAATTTATCGTTTTGGTCCAAAATCATCGTAACAAGCAATTTTTCGGTTTTTATTCATTTTTTCAACTTTCAAAATGCTGTTTCTTACCAATAATGCCTGATTTTTCTTTTTGAAAAGACGTCAATTACCAAGAAAAAAATGGAAAAAAATTATTCGGAAAAATTTTTCTTCGAAAAAAATCGTGAAGGGGGAGCTCTTTAGGACAGATGAGACCCTGTGAATCGGCAGTTCTACCATATTTCACGACTCCAAACTCATCCTCCAAAGAGAGAATGCGCGGGTGTGTATGTGTGTGCTGATCTTGCTTCAATACCTCGTAATGCCTGAAAAATCAGGCATTATTGCTAAGAAACAGCATTTTGAAGTTGAAAAAATGAATTAAAACCGAAAAAATTGCTTGTTACGATGATTTTGGACCAAAAACG